>JAQGBY010005785.1:0-14101 GCA_034698785.1 Mycogona germanica | reverse complement strand
CATTAAATTTTTAGAAAGCCCCACGTGTGCCCGCGATCGAAGGACGCGAGGGTAGAAGAGAGGGGGATATGGGTGCGTAGTTGACGTTCGCCCTTGTGCGTCGGGCTTCCGTGTAGTCCTGGTGCGTGCAGACAGGAACAACTCGAATGGCGCGGCGCCCTACCTGGCCTTATAGCCTGGATGTGCTGATTGCGTCAACTTTAAAAATACAACTAATTGCACCCCCTAATTTATTCCGGGCTTCCGGACGAGAGGCGTCACAATTTTAACCCGAACTTTGTGAATTTGTCTGAAAGGTACAAAAAAAATCGTGACTTTGAACAAGTTCCTAATTCAAAGGGGGACCGAAGGTCTCAGGAAGACACAAATTGTGTTCCAAGACGATGCTTCAAAATTTTTTTTCTCAAGATTTATGAATATCGTCCGCGCACGATTGGTGAACTTAATGGAAAAATCCGTTGATGGAAAAATTCACATGGACTTTGATAGGTGCTCGTGAATATTAAAGTCGCAAAGGGTTAACGAAATAGGCCGCTGCACTAAAGTGGTCACTCGAGCTGTGCTGCGCGCGTCACTATTGGTGTTCGTTCTCGTAATTCGATGACCGTCCGTTGCTGAGAGCCCTATAGTACTTTGTTGTTGAGCCACAGGTGATGGTGTAAGACTGAGCAGTGCCACCTTTTCTAACATATTTTTGTTAGATTCCATTGAAACAACGAATGAAACGAAGTTGGGGTTAGGACAAACATCGGTGGTAGTTCTGGAGCTGAGTCGGGACGCGGCGCCCATGTTCGTCCGACCGTTCTCATCTGATTGTCAGTCGCTTGACTAGTGGGTGGGTGAGAGTAGGAGGATGTGTTGGGGGTGTACAGGGAGAGGGGGAGAGAGAGTGAGCGGGGAAAAACGCTGGTGCTCTCCGCGTACTGGCAGGCGTTTACGTGGAACTCCTTCAAGTTTGTTTACCGCACGCGCGCCCGTGTGCGCAACGTAATTGCGCCAAGAACCTTGCGCGCGGCCAAACTCTGTTGACGGAAGTGCGAACGTTGGGGGGTGATGGTGGTGGTGGATGGGAGGGGTGCAGAGAGCTATATTGGCGGTGAGCAGCGTCCCAGCTCGCGGTGGTCCGCTTTCGTCCGGTTCTCTAGCATCTCGTTATCGCGGCCACAGATTACAGTTACCCGCACGACAAATGCAGAGAAAAAACACTCTTGTGAGAATGATATTGATGCGACGTATCTATAGCTCTTTCTATTCCACTTGATATTCAGAAAATAATTGAATCAGTAAGTAAAAATCATGAACTGATTCACTGGCCAATGACCGAACGTCGTACGTCACTGACGTTTGTACGTGATTAATCAATCGATGAGATAGAAAAATCCCCGCGCGCCAGATGACGATGGCGCCCCGTCGAGTCTTTCAATTAAACGTGACGTTCAATGTATATAATGGGCCATGGATCGCCACCAGCTGGCAAAGCGATGAAATGTTTATTTTTCATCGTTTAGGTAAAGTCGACAGAGATAATTTCATTTTTAGAGATGACCTCAAGATGGCGCTCGTGAAAAACCTGTTGGGCACGACGCTTATACCGCACATTCTTGTGTCATTGACTCATCGTACAAAAACGCCATGTGCGTTTGTCAAAAGTGCCCCCTCATTCGCGAAAAATGTATCCAAGCAGCCGTCTATTTTTGGGCCATCGTATGACAGCAAGTCCAGTTGCCTGAAATACACCAACTGGCCCGCAAGGTGTATACAAGGTGCGGGCCGATCTGCCTATGATGTTATAGTATAATATAATCGTAATCGCGTATTTTTCGATGAACGGAGATAACGTGCTTAATGTAAACTGCACACAAGTTGGCAGGGTGTGTGTGTGTATGCACTTGTGTGAACCATTTAAATATTTTGTTCTGAGGATTCATTCGTACGTGTTTTCGCTTGTTGACATCGGGTCTGGGTCGAGCACGCGAACTCTGTAAAAAGCAATATCTTTATTTCGAATCCGTTTCATACAGGTCACCATTTTCGTGATCCTGGAAGCATTTGGGGGGGTCATGATTCCCGAATGCCGATATGATAGGATTGCCGATACAAGTACTGATTGTTTGCAATATAAATTAAAATTGTGGTGACCTTTGGGCGGCCTTCATACAAAATGACCGGCAGATTTGCTGGCATTTGCTGAGGCACTCTTCTGCACAGTAAAAACAACATCTCAAAAAGATGATGTTTCTGCGTTTCATTTACCCCAAATTCCTGTCCCAATTCTGGAAACGAGGAAACGTCTCATTTGGAAAAAGGACATTTCCATAAAATATGGCTGAGCTTTATAAATTCCAGTGTTTCTCAACTTTGGAAATTGCAATGAAGAAATGAGGGGTTAGCCTAGAGGCTAAAATTCAAACTGCTGCATTATTTTCCAAGCGTAGGTCTATTCACACATTTCGTTTATATTTTTAGAACTACGACTTCATGTTCATATTTTGTATTGGATGCAAAATTAACCATACTTTTGTGATCTTTCAAGTTGATATTTAATAATAATCATGATAATCAATGCTAAATCGACATTTTGGTTGTTCTCTTCCTCGTTGGTATTACCGTAGAAAAACTACAAATGGCTGCACTTTTGAACTTTTGCTTTCGAGCAGAAATTTCCCGTGCCGTCATTGAAACGTTATTTAAAGGAGACTGGATGAGTCTCCTTTTTCATGAGATGCACCGTGTGGCGTCCACAAACACGAAGCTCTTATGAGATATTTTAACTATTGATTGTTATTTTGCAACGTTTAATTTTAAAATATCTTTGGGCAGAATGACCTTTGAAATTGAGACGATATTTACTCAAAACCGAAATGGGGAAAACAAGGGTCATCTAAAATATCACCTTAATGAGACAGAGCGGCATCTTTTGAGACAATTTCCTAAATATAAATTGCCTCGTCTCCATTTTCTGTTTTTGTATCTTAAAAATGAGATTTTGTTTTTACTGTGTAGGGAATAATTCGATTGAAAAGCGGCGACATCTACTGATGTTGCGATATAATCGTCTTCACACTGGCGTTGGTGTTTACTAATTTACCGCCGATTTCTGAGTTAACTAAGCTAATTCAAAAATCAGACATTAAAAAATAAATTATATATATATAAAGTTCCACGAATTTGAATAATGCCAGTGATTTGCGTTTGATCGATCGTTCTTTTTTCAGCCAACGATTGATTATCATCCCCCTCCACCTACTATCCATTTTATTTTACCTAGTCGAGGTCTTCTGTATAAGTGATACAGTCGGACTATATCTGCGATAAGCAAGTAGCAAATTGATCGAATCTTTTTCGAGTAATGATCATGTAGATACGGCGTCCTTCGCCAACATGATGGGCGGATGCAAGCTCGTGGCAAATGCCAGGTAAGTTCCTGGAATTGGCAATTTCTCGGAGCTACGATGCGTCATAACGTCACCAATCGCTAGATGGAGTTCCGAGCTTTGCCTCTTGCGTATTGCAGCGTGTAAACAAATCGAGACTTTCGCTTCTATTGCATTGCGTTTGTAGCAATGTGTATAGTTTCAGTTCACGCACATGTTTTTTTGCGAACACAGGGTTTGAAAAGTTTGCTTGAATTACATGGTGCTGGTGCACTTGTACGCTATATAGCATTCAACATTTAAATAATATTTTGTTGAGGGCACATATAGACGTATGAATGACTCGAAAATGTATTGAAAATGTGGAAAAAACCATAATTGGCATCCTTGTTGGTAAGGGTTGTTCTTATTGTTCAGAAACATATTTTTATTTTTAAAAAGTTTCGAGATTTTTTATGTGAACATGTTATACGGTTAATTGTTGCTTTAGCAACATTTACTAAACGGAGAACAACAGAATGTGACGCCTCTCCTGATTTTTAATTTCCTTTTCAGAAATTAGACGAATTAGATAACAAATATTGCTGGTTCTGGTATTTTTTCCCCTCCTAAATTCATCGAACGAGCAAGAACTAGACATACCAAAATGGTTCAGGCGCGGCATAATTATGCCTGCATTGTACAGAGTAGGTGTGACTTGTACTTCAACTCCTATTTCCCCAGTGGGTTAGCCTTAACGAGTCTCAAGTCAAAGGCATATTAGGATAGAACAATCACACCTTTGTCCTTAACTGGTCGTTCGACCCCCGCCATAGGCCCCAATTGGGGCTGCTTGTGGGTACATATTATAAGTGTAATTGTAAATGTAAATGTAAATTAACATATTATAAATTAATGTAATCCAAAAATATGTGTTCGTACATATATCAATACTTTTGGGGTGGTAAAATGTAATTAACAACAAATATGCATATTGTATGCTTCTATTCTATCGGGCATCTAGGACGAGTTTGGTACGTGGGTTTGCCCCAGCGACCACGAAAATTTGATAAGCGGGGTGTCACATATATGGTAATCTGATTCTATTGATTGCTGTCTCTTTGTCCGGATCCTGGTTGAGCGTGTCCTCCATTGGGCGATTGGCCCGCTTCCATCGAATCGAATATCATACACCTAATCTTATCGCGGCAAACGCATCAGCTTTTTTTTAAAAATGCCGGAATTCGATCTCATTTGGTTCTCGGCATTTTATTTTCTCCCAATCTCCCAAAATGTTGACGAAACTTCCAACTGGTGTCGATCGGGATTTTCCAGCTTTTCGTTGTCGAGGTCCACTCCCAAAAATCAGCAAGACAATAGCGAACGACATTGCCTCATCATTTTCCTCCTGGAACCCGCCTCTAAAATTGAATGGAATAGAATACTATCGATGGCTAGGTTGTCTAAAGCCTAGTTTGCACTTTCGATCATTTTACGTTTGGCTCCATGGACATGTAATTTTGTTGAATCCAACACGCACATGCGGCGTAAGATTTTATACTAAGTAGATGATCAGAGAACGCTGAAGATTTGTAACGTTCGCATGTTCCAAGCAAAATGGCAGTCCCATGGAGCCAAATATGAAATGACCGATCGTGAGTGTGTCGGGCTTAAATCGTCTTGATGTGGTGACGTAACTTTCTCTATTTTAAATTTTATCACATTTAATAATTACGAAGTAACGTCGAAAAATCTGGAATAGTAAACTACTTGGATACCTACAAATCTACGGCTGCTTGCACTAATTTTTGTGTTGAGCCCATTAGTGACCTTCTGGTGAAGCCAAGCCGACGGTCAATTTGACGGTTGTTTTGCGGGGCCCCAGCGGTGACAATTGGAAAGAAATATTTCTCCAGGCAAATGCTGCTGACATGGAGACTATATAGATCATGCGACGAGATAATATGTTATGCACAAATTATATTATTCAATGAAGTACATGCATAAGACATTACGGTACCTTGAAATATATTAAATAACAATGTTACGTAATGTATACGGTGTATGAATTAGCTATTAAATTAATTCGATAAACGGGGCACTTCGGGGGTATTGACGATTGTCACAGGGCACCCTAGTGGGCACGGAACAATCACTTGTCTAAACAGTCAGTGCGATATCGAGAATTAATTTATAGAAAAATATTCTTTCTTTCATGTTGAATGTCATTGACTTGGATGGTACGTGCGCAGTTCAAGTTCAGCTATCTGTTTAATGTTAATGCGGTTCACATTCATCGTACCGTCATTGGCTCATTGCGAAAATGAATGCTATAGTTATGAGCATTGGGGAATCAGAAAAATGTTTTAAGAATCACAATTCTAAAAACGTAAGAAAATACATCTCATAACCCTGCAATGTACAGATTGGTGTATATAAATGTCAAGAATCTAGAGAGCAGATACGGAATTGTATCTGCGAAAATTTTAATGTTTGGTATCGATAATTTGTTTGTTGTCTGCAGTCTACAACACGTTGGCAAGAACAACGCGTTCTATCTGATTTCCAGTTTGCAGAACGAGAAATGATCTTATTTTATTAGCCCATGTTTGTTACACACGATTAAAGGACTTGACATAATTTTTTTCTCTCTTCTATTGACTGTAGGATGTCTCGGTGCATAGCGAAAGTGGCGCTTCCAGCGTCGACCCTCGCTACTAATCGACTGCCCTGCTTCGCTCGTACCATGCGGCACACCAGCTCCCGGTAAGTGGACGACCTTTGGTAATCTCGCTCGGCAGGGCGCTGCTAGCTGCTGCTCCTTCGATACCGATATCTAAATGTAGTCTTTATATCTATAAAGACAACAATCGTCAATCTTATCTCTGCCAATGGCCAATGTCGCGCGGCGCAATACAGCTCCGGTACATATTTCGTGGGAAAGTGGTTTGTGTACGTGGGGGGCCCCACTTGGGGTGGGCGTGAGGGGTTAGGTTGTTACGGTGCGCGTGCTTCGTCGATCTCTGATTCTGTTTTTGTTTTGTTTATTGAAGCACCGCGGGGAAGCCTTGGCACAGTGGCCCAGCCCCACCCTCATCACCTTCCCCCATCTCCCTTGGTCCCCAATCTTAATGATCTTGCCACTCGCGGGCGATGCAACAGGATATCTCTGTTTGCGTTCGGAAATTTCAAAGCGCTAGTGAAGGTGCGTTCAATATTTCAGGTTCATCACTGATTTGCCAGAGCTATACAATCCCACCGTTAATACAGAATCTGAAAACGCGCCCCCGTCTTTTGACGGTACGGTATTGAGTAATCCTGGAATTTACCGGAAATTAACTGTAATTAAATAACCTTATAATTACTGTATTAATAATAGGTGCCCCTCGCATAGTGTCGAAGAACCGTGAGAGGGGTACAGAAAATCGTGTAGTGCAGTGATTATAGTGAATTACAAAAAAAAAACTGTAAACCAACGATTACTATTTTTTTTTAGTAATTTCATCTAAAATCTGATATTTATTGCATACAATCCTTATTATAGGTGGTGAAGATCACCTATTCAATCAGAATTTTAATTTTTAAAGGATTATATTTATTTTGCGGATTAGTGTCGCGAATTGAAAGCTTTCTCAAGTGATCTATCGAATTTTTGTTTTGTGTAATATTTTCTAGCTTTTTCAATCCAGTTCCTAACAAACAAGTTTCGACTAGCTTGCTTTGCTCGGCAGTGTCATTGGAATTCCTAAAGACCATTCTCGGTTTAATTTTTTTTGCTTCCTTCGTACGTTTTTTTAAAAAATAAATGATAGCTCCATACACTTTGCCATTTAGGGGAATGCACTGAGGCGGCGACCTCATTTTCCGCGCGCCCACTTGTTTATCTGATTGTTTGTTAAGGATATATGCATTTGCATTGTTTTCTCGCCCGATTAATCAGCATCGGTCATAGGATCAAATCCCGCAGATTAGCAGCTGGAGTTCGGCGTGTGAAAAGCTCCCTAGTTTTTGCTTCTATTTTGTTTGAGCTACAAGGTAGTTAAACTTATTCTTTAAATGGGTTTGTTTTAAGCACATTACCTTACTTATAGTTTCTTTCTTTTTACATGTTCTTTACTTGTTTTCCTAACAGCCTCTCTCGTTCTCTCTCATTGCATTATGATTTTGTGATCATAAAATAAAACTGAGTCGTATGTGTTGGAGGCTGTTTAACGTTGTTAGTATGTACAAATAAATCAGGCCAAATTCGCAATTCTATTAGAATAATAATATAATATTTTATTTAAATATATATTTTTCTAAATTTAGGTGCTAAACCACTGTTACGTTCCTCATTCGTCTTGGCGTGAAATAATAGGAATTTCACGCCAAAGACACACGCGCCTTTTCATCACTATTATTTCATTTAAAATGGAAGGAAGGGGTGTGGTCGTGTCGATGACGTACTAAATAGTGTCGCCATTTTTTTTACGAAAATTACGCAAAGTCAATCTTTGACATGTTATTGGAAAAACAAATTTGGCCACACATCTTAAGTACAGTAGAAAAGAAGCACCGGACGTCTGCGAGGCGGTCGCCATTAATCTAAACGCACTTTCTTCCACCTTGAATGCTTGGACTTCCGGTGATCGATCGTGAAAAGGTGGGGGAGGCGCTAGCGTAAGTGCAAGTGCCTATCACATCATCCCACATGCACGATAACCACACACAAAAAATCTGGATAGCACTGATTAGTTCGAGATCTTGTCAACAACATGTCATCGGCTGCAGCGCCATCCAAAAAATGCTATCCCAACAAATCGAATGCATGGGGTGGGGCTGGAAGTTGGGAACTGTTGCATCTTTAGGGATCCGAGTTCAATTGGAGGAGGGTCACCCTAAATGCTATGCTATAAAGCTGTTGACATGAGGATCCGGTTTCCGTCAGCGATAATAAATGATTTATTAAATGACATTTCTAAATCATTTAGTCAATTAGAAGTATATGTTAAATAAAAATGGGGGTTGTGCCCGGGACAGACCGGACGAAAAAAGACGAACAAGAGTTGGCGATAACTCTTCTAATATATTAATAGTGAACTATGGTGGCGCGGTGGCGCTAATGTGCACTAGACACCCCCTCGTTTCTAGCCCTAAAAACCACGTGGTTCTAAAATAATTAATCCGTGTACAAACGCCATGAAATTTCGTCCGGCCTGTCCCGGGCACAACCCGCATTTTTTTTTTTTTTTTAAATAATCCAGACGTTCTTTCTATTATATTGGGAAGTATATGTGTATAGGTGGATGCCGTTTGGTTATTCCAAAGGAATTATAGCTATTGCACGTGCAATTATCTAAAAAAATATTCGGATATGCAATTCCAAATCATATTAAGTTAATAAACAGTGTATTTAGTGGAAGGATATGTCTATTTCTTTTCCCCCAAGAATGAGCGATATATGGGGAGATGAAAAAAGACTCCTTTTCCAGCACATTCGTTTGAAAAACAGATTAAATCGAATCCAATTTGGCATCCGGAAATAATGCGGCCGATCTCTTCTACCACTTCCGATATCTTTGTGGGTTGTTCAGATCGAATTAGGCTTACGCACACTATCTGAAGCTACGTGTAATTCCGCAGAGATATGAGCGGGGGGAATATATTACGATTGGGACGAACAAAAATCGAACGTCGATTTTAATGAGATTGAGAGACGGCGAAGAAGAGGAGGGGGGGATATATATTTTTTGTTGTTGTTTTGGTGGCAGTGGGGTGAACTCGAAACAGATCACGTGTTGCGCCTGGCATCCTCACACGGGAGCGCGCGTGTGGCGTGTTGTTGACATTCTGGCCCCGCGTACTCGAACCGGATAGGAGCAGCTCGGAGGGTGTGTCAGTTGCTCGTGTGGAGGAGCGCTCCGTCCCCCCCTACGCCTCTCACGACCCGATCAACAAGTGACGTCACCGCTCTCTGGGTCACCTGATTCTGTCCCCCCCCCCCCGACCACCACCACCACCACAAACCCACCACCGTCACCGTTCTCCCCACTCCCCCTCAGATCCCGATCCGCGCTCTCTCGCTCTCTCGCTCACTCTTTCCCTCGATCCGACGTTAGGTTATTGCCACTCTGGCACGTTGCCACTACGCGTGCGCCATCTTTTGCGCACTTGAGTGTAGTACACTGTCGTGTGGAGATTTGTTATTTTTCGTTTTTCTCTTTTGCTGCTGCTGCTGCTGCTACTTTTGATGCGGTGGCGCGGTGAGCCGAACCGAACCGAGTTTCTGACTCGGTTCGTAGATAGCGTCTTACATGTGTACCCGATATGTGCTCAAGAATATTCTGCGCCATTTTTGTTTGTACAGGGCGGAGGCGACATGTCTGGTTGAGCTACAGGTGACATTGGCCGGATGATAAGAATCGCACGAATGTTGAATAACAATTTGATCGACACCAGTCGTACGTTGTCAACGCCAATTTTTTGTTAGATTTCGCTGCATTCTTATTACAGGATGAAATTAAAAGTTAAAACTGTTGTCAAAAAAATCAAAGGAGAGATGTCCCGCATTGGTTAACGCTGTATTTATAATGGTCATTTCAGGATCGCTCGAATATTGAATTACAATTTGATCAACAAACACCAATCGTGCTTTGTTCCCCATTCACACCTATTCTTGTCAGTTTCACAGACTTAACTTTAATTAAAAATTGGAACTGTTATAAAAATCAAGGAGAAATTTTTAGTGCTCATTTCAGATTTCAAGAGAGCGTTAGGATGCTACGTATTCACAATTTTATTTTAACCAATATTATGGGTGAATAGCGAACCAGTATTTATTTTATCATTCGAGTTATCTGTTGATTGTATTGTATTTGTTTAAAAGTACGATGTGTTAGGATCGCTGAATTACGTCAGTGATGTTTCTGAAAATTATATATGCACGCATTAATATCCATTTCCGTTTGTATAACTGCGCAATTAGCATTCTCAACGTAATCAGCGTGCCATAAAATGTGTGCCATATGTAATTGTAAACGGCAAAAAATAATTTCGTTCGGGTATCCGATGGTTCTGTGTAAGTGCTACCTTACCTTCCCCGCCAATGCGTTTGCTGCCTTCGCAGAGTTGCCACTAGGTGTCGCTTGGTGCGCGGCCAATGCTCAAGCTCAACTGGAAAAAGGCAGAACGCGCGCGGGGGGAAAATAACGGGTACCCGGTGCTTTCGTGGAAACCATTCTCGTATGGAACCCGTGACTCCGAACCGTCTTGTTGGAAATTTCGGTGGAAAAAAAAAAGTGTTTATTATTGTCGCAGTGGTGTTGTTTGTTGTCAACCTCGCTTGGCATGCGCTTCTCCGCTCCGCTCCGTTCCTGTTCCCTCACGCACTAGCGCGCGTTCCAGCTGGATATTGGGCGTGACGTGGGGGAAGGGGAGGAGTGACCGCCGCGGGCGGTAAGGGGAATATCGAATGTACGAGGACGGTATTCGTTGGTCAAAGGTCAGCGTGTGGGAGGAGGGGGGGGGGCGACGCGGGTCATTGCAATCGTGATCCCTGAGTGATATGTTTGTCATTCGAGAGCAAGTCACGCCATTTTTTGCGAGTGTTTTAATTGAAATTTCCCAAATTCTCCCCCCTCTAACTCACATACACGTTTGACTCATATTGGCAGGGTGACCCAATTTCAATAAAAAAATACATTTGTGTGAAGCTTTTATTTTTGGTTTGCTTTTTGGCTTCAATTCGGTTTTTAAAAATAGTTTTGCAGGAATTTTCATTGTTATTACCCTAAAATTAAATGTACGCTAGAAACTCGATTACATGCTCAAGGTTCTTTTCAAAGTTTTTTTTTATTATTCGAAATAAGAATTTAATTATGTCCTTCGAGCATGCTCTAAACTATTTTTTGAATTGGGGGGAAAAAATTAACGGAAAATTAAGCAAAAAAATTCATGTGAACAACCGTGTTTGAGCAGGCAAAAATTATGTTATACAGGGGTGCTTTCGAGAAGACTTCCCCCATTACATTAGGCATTACATTTGGTGAAAACTTCTATCCTCACCCTTTCCGGGAGCTCTTACGTGGAAATAACCATGTGTTGTGATAGCTTGCGAGTTGTGAGGACTGAACTTTAATCGGTTATGTTGCTAATTAAAATAAGGGATTCCAAAATGTGTCGCCATCAATAACCCGACAAAATAGTAAGTTTCAAGCAAACAAGTACAGAGTAGCGGCCGTACCAGATGCCCATAGTATCAAATTAGAAAATGTTTTGGATGAATATAGATTTATATTTTTAATCAGATAAAAGTTTGATACTGTTGAAGATTTCTGGTTACCCCGTTGGTCAATTATTTCCTGCACCGGCCGTTGCGAAATACACATTTGAACATTTTTTTTCTGAAAAAAAGTTTATTTATATTTTTTGGAATATGGGGCGCGATGGGCAGATTTTGAAAAAATGCGGGCGTGCTCGCGTCGTTTCCATAGTTACCACGCGAAAAATCCAGAGGCCGGCGGAGACAAACAGGATAAATTTAGAGTCGGCGGGGTGCCCCATTTCCGCTCTATGCTCCCGATATCCAAAAAAGTGGATTATGCTCGCTCTCCCTCTCTCGCTTCCCTCAAAATTTTACCATTTTTGAGCCCCCGCCGGCGTTACGGAGCCTGCAGGAACATGAACACATCCAGAAGCTGAATAGGATGGCTTCAAACTTTTCAACATAAGAGAAACGTCAAGGAAAAGGGGCGCGACTAAAAATTATTCCTCTTAACCCCATTTCAGTTAGTAAATTTTTTTCACAAAAGTAAAAAGTCTATAAAAAAGTTGAAAATGTTGTTGCACATTGGGTATTGTGGCGTTTATTTATTTTTTGACGAATGATTGTCGAGGACATCTTTACGAATTACAATTACAAATTTTACCCGCAAGCAGCCCCCCAAGAGAGGGGCCTATGACGGGGGAATGACTGGGCCCATGCAGCCGCATCGTTCGATTGATGTCGAATGAGTTGGTTCGTTTCGTTGTCACTACCATTCGCGCCGCACCATTAAATTTCAAAAATGTTTTTAGTTTCGCTTATTTTTCCCGGGCAAACTTTAGCAGTTAGTCTACTACATAGTGCTTACGGATCTCACGAATAATATATTGGCCTACATTTATAGTGACCATCTGACCAAACAAGAAATATGTTTGCATTCGAATTGCATCATTTTAATGTGTGTGAGCGGTGTGTGTGGCTTTTTCCAAGCCGCGAATATGGGAAATTAGTTACGACCCGTGAGCATGTATGCGAATTTGGTCAAACAACGACGCGATTTTGCTTTCCATTTTGGTAGCAGTTGTGCATCTGGCTGCGCCTGGGTTGGATAATTAGGACCGGAGCGCCACCATACGGTGATTAAAAATACTCATTGTTCGGGCGGAACTGTAAGACGCAATGCGCTTTCCACTCAATGGGTTTCCATATTTGTCACACGTCATATTTCCTTGATGGGCTAGGATAGCCCTAGCTAAAAAAAAATAAAAACAGCGTATGAACCTTGTAATTTATGGTTTTTCTTCCTCGTGTACCATACGCAAATGCCATTTAATTATTCTACGCCTTTTTTTAAAAACCAGTTCGAACCGGTTTTATTTTTTTATGGACGACTTATTGAATCGATGTTACAGCCTCAGACATTTTATCTTTACACATATGATGTCAACGCTCTTTGAATTGATGCAATGGAAGCACACTACTGGTACTAGTCTATAACATTGACAATGTTGATCCATTTCATGTGCAGTTAAGATATTTTTTTGGAATCTGAGAATTTGGGGTCCACTTCGGCAAAAGCCTTAATGGAATTTCCGTTTATTTACATTCAAAAAGAGGAGTTTTCAGATTTTGGTGACACAGATATATGAATAAACGAATCCATATTATAATCAATCCTAAGTTTTAACCTGTCTGTTTCCAAGTTTACTTGGATAATGAGCAGCATATTTGTGCATTACATTTGTTATTTGCAGTTGAGGTATTGGCAGCGCTTCTGTTTCGATAAATTATAAATTGCCAAATCATCACTCGATCTGAAAACTCCACCAGTGGGGGAATTGAAACTAAATATTTTTGCATACACCCAGCATGGCACAACAAGATGTGGTTGATGGTGGTCGAGCGTCCAAATTTCTTTTATAATTTCTTTTTAAAATTTTTGAAAATATTTTAATTATTTGAGTAATTTGGAATATCTGCGCAAATTATTGAAAAATAATTTTTTTTTCGTTCAGAAAGGGACTCACGGGTCACAAGAGGTGGAGACCATGCCCGAAAAATGTATCTGTTACCTTGGTTTAGTGGCCTACCGCTTTTGGAACGGAATTCTACAGCACCATATCTGCATGCGTGTTTTTGACGGTGGCTGCATTTTGCGTGTTCGTTAGCATATGGCGTTTGCCACCATAGCCAGGCGATTGAACGAATAAACCGCGGCAATCACCTGTGACTGAACGAAACACCACCAACGACCCCCTCATATTCATTCCATCCCCTCCCTGCCCCCCCCCCCCACCCCCGTCGCGTCACTCTCGATCATCAGCAGGGACCGGATTTTTAGGTTTTCATCAGTTTCAGATTTTCTTCTTGCTCTCTTTGAGTTTAACTTTTTTTTATTCACTGAAGTGTATATCACAACAGGAGTTTCTGTACCCCTCTCAGTGCTTAGGCACTATGTGAGAAGCACAACATTTTAATTCAAATTTTTTTCTTACGTTCTATATTT
>JAQGBY010005784.1:0-14101 GCA_034698785.1 Mycogona germanica | reverse complement strand
ATACTTAGTTATTGGCAATGTAAGAACGAGTACCTTCAAGTGACTCACACTTCATTTCCATTTTTTTTTTGTTGATGTACTTGATAATTCTTGATTCTGCAATGAAGAAAAAACTCTTAGCGTGTGTAGCGTAGATCCAGATAGAAGAGAATATTAGCAGTTTACCTTGATACCGATTTGACGATGACAACGATACCTTTCCTAACAATATTTTGCTTAAATCGATTCCAGAAATTTGAAAAGATGTGTGGTCAAAAAAAGTATAATCGGATTTCGTAAGAATTATCGATTGCATCGTAAATAATCGTAACCGGTTACTCGACTATCCCGAGTACCCCCGAAATCCCTACAGCTCTTCTCGAAATGAGTGTCAGAGAGCTCCGTTCAGCCGACCAAGAGAGAAAGGGAGAATAACTAATCCTAAGGAGTTACAAACCAGTGGCTCACTTAAGCTCCCCGCGTTATTTATACCGCGCACTTTTATGTGATAGACGGCACTTCATATTTTGATAGGCCATACACGGTAGGCTGCGTATAAACCCCCCCACCACCCCTCCCTCCCCCACACACACGAAAACCCCAACTACTAATGCATTACACTTGTGCTCGCGTCACACACTGATCCTCGGGCGAAGGCCGACAGCAGGAGACTAGGTGCCACCACCACCACCATCACCCTGTAGCCCTCTCACCAAAGTGGTGCGACCCCGGAGACGATGCTTAGGGTAGTCGCGTGGACCCGGGTCGGAAAGTGGTGCGACCTTCGCTGCACCCAGGACACGCGCGTGCCGGGACCCACCGTCTCTCTCTCACTCCCCACCCCCCTCACTCTCACTTTGTAGGCCATCCATCCCCCCACCCACCCCCCCACCCCTCTCCCCACGCACATATGTTAGGCCTATACACAGTGTGCAAGCTTGGCAGCGCAAAAATAATTAATTGTTCGCTCAGCTGTTCTGCTCGTCACATGAAATCGAATAGCGCCGGGGAATATATATATACACGTACATCTAAACCTATATAGCTTTAGTCAGATAGAGAATGCATTTCCCCTGCCTATGTAGCACTGGCAGGACGTATTTTGGACAAACGTTTGCACCCTGGGCTGCCAGGACGTTTATTTGCGTTGTCCCTTAGCACAGCAACAATATCTGTATGAGATATCTGCTGGTGCAATGGTATTTGGCAATAAAGATCTTGAACCAGCATATTTTAAATTTGATTGTAAGATGGTCCCACAGCCTTAAAAGTGTTAAAAATATTCCTGAGACTAGTTTTACTCAAGACGAGACTTTTCTTCGCATCGTCTCGGTCTCGTTTTTTGTTGATCGAGATGTTCACTTCCGTATTTCAAGTCGAGACTGATATTTACTGACCAGAATGGAATAAAGGACTTGGGCAAACAGAATTGCTAACTAATCGATCGTGGAGTTATTTCTCATTCGATAACATTTTCTTGTCAAATGCCTCAATCTATAGAAGTGGGGGAGGAGCCGATGGTAGTAATTTACTAAGATGGTGGAAATTGCGGAACAATTTGAACAACAAAAATTGATAATTTACCTTCGAGAAGATATGTTAAATTTTATATTTATACATTCTTCGTTGGCGACTTTCAAATTGTTGTTCCGCAATTTCCACAATCTTAGTAAATTCTTAAAGATTCCATCATCTTATAAACCTCACCGGTGTCTCTCATAAACTTGAGACTACTGTATCTTTTTTGAAATTTCCAGCTGGTTGGGGCAAACAGTCGTAGAAACAGGTCGGACCAGGTAAGTCTCGTTTTCCCATCCATTCGATCTGTGCCAGGGGCAACTGCCCCTACCTGTCCCCCTCCCCGTCACCCGCCCCCTCACGGAATGCGAGCGAGTTCTCGGATCTGTGGCAGTCGTGGCTGACGACGCTCTAATAATTAGGCTGCTGCGAGCATGATCTCTAACTAGTGGTGAAATGGAAATACCGAGAGCTGTGACGGGCAATTCTCTTAATGCGGATGTGGAATATTGGACGAGGGTCTGCTAGCACTTTTGGCTGTCTGAATCGGGAGTTCGAAAAATCCTGATTTCATGGCTCTATATATCAGATACATGTGCTCACGGGACACACGCACTGTATCATCGTAAATGCCAACGAAGGCCAGCTGAGGTGAACAGTCGTGGACCGAACGAAGTATTGCGCAAAAATAGAACAACGAGCGTCCGTTTTAAGTAGATATACGAAAAGAAGAAATACAAAAAGATAATAAATTAAAATTTGATAACAGGGAGTCGATGTTGTTTCACTTCATTTATTCTTTAAGCTATTGAAAATACATGAGAACCTCAACTCGCAACAAGATCTAATGCAATGCATGACTTATTTAACTCCCTCAATTTTTTAATTATTATTTTTGAATGGTTATTGAGTGGTGAGCGTTGAGCTTGAATTACGAGCCGTAAATTAAGATTTTATCTCTCTCTCTCTTTCAGTGACGTATGAGACGAATCATTAATCCCGTTCTGGGCCACTAATCTGGTCAGTCATTTACTCGTATTTCGTGCGCTTTATCTTCAAGGTTTAACGAAGACGTGTTTTAAAAAGAGATGTTCGCAACAGCTGTATAAATACGGTCTATTCATATATGCTGCTAGTATTGGACCGATTTTTTTTTGGACAGTCAGTATACTAACTTGGAGGCGCAGACACGCTTTGCTGAGATTATCGATTCAATGGCGAGTTGGCGAAAACATACACCGTTTTTTACGTTCCATCTGCGCAGTCATTCGTCGGATGCGGATGGTACGTAGTGCGGCTGTTGCGCAGCGTAGTTAACCAATTCAGAATCAGATAAATTAACACTCGCCCGGGTTAGAGCGATAACAGACAATTCGGCAAGGCGACTGATGACCATGACGTCATTATTCAAATCGAAATCATTTTTGTCACAACAGTATCTTTTTGAACAGTCTATTTCTTCCTTTTTAAAAACAGATTCGATTAATTAGTCGAATAAAAGTTGATATAAAAGAGACATTTTGTGTGCCGCCATTATGTCAAATGAAAGTTCTTGAGGCATCTGATCAAGATTTATCTCTTGAGGATCTTCTTCAATTGGGTCGAGAGGGGAACCAAGTCGAAAATGATGAATGCGTTAATTTCAAAAGGATGAGAGATAGAAAAAAGTAGTTCCAAGAAAACTTGACGTATCAAAAATCGAGTTAAGTTTATCAGATACACACCAACAAAGCGTCTGTTCCAAAAAGGAACTTTCCACCGCGCTGAGAGAGAGAGTGCGTTGGGATTTTTTCTTTCCTGAAGTGCCCCCGCTCGCATTATACAACAACTGGCCCCGGCTTGGCCTTTGGTCTGTCTCTCTTTTTGGTCGTGTCACTTGTTTAGGCGAAATCGCTCGATCTGTCGAGTGGGGACGCCGCCCCCGCTACTGCCGCCTCGAGTTGAGCGTGCCCGGGGTCCCGCGCCGGATATAGTGGCGCCCTGGACAACACGGACAGGAGGAGCCCCCGCCTTCACCAGTATCCTCTCTTGATCGTGTAAATTTAAAGCGCTCTCGATTTTTGATTACTTGGAATACGAAAAAATATTGCAGAGAGTGAATTTCCCACGAAAACAATTATTAATTAATTATTATAATATTTAATTATATTATATAAATAATAATTAAATAAAAAATCCTGTAGTGCAGTGTCTACAGTAATGGTGAAAAATTAATGAGGTTCGCCTAATTAAATACTCCGTATTTCCCCAAACTGTCCTAGTTTATCATTATATTCATTATTAATTCTGCTCTTATGCCAAATTAACCAAAAAACCAAATTAAATTAATTGAAATATAAAAAAAACGGATTTCAATTGTTGGGTTTTCTTCCTATATTTAGAAAATCCATTATTTTTACAGTTTTGTTTTTAACTTTGTTATTTCATTTATGCAACTCTGTTTTTTTTATATTTCAACTGATTGAATTTGGTTTCACTGCGAACAAAAGAGAACTTGAAGGATCTTAGACAATTAATCGATTTCGACTCTATATTTAGAACAAATTAAGATTATTTTTCACAGGAGAACAAATCAGAAAATGTATTGTCTCTGTCCTGTCTCACAATCGACAAGTGCAACTCGATCTAGTCTATTGTCGACACGATCTAAAATTAGCGAGATCCACATAACCCTGTATTGAAACACCATGGATCGATATTTACATTATTTTTTAAGGTAATCAACTATCACCTAACCTTATAAAATTGTAAATTTTAAAAGAAATTGTAAGCGAATTTTATTATTTTATTTTATTAGACAAGTATTTTATTTGCCAATTGAATTTTAGAATAAATAAGCGTTCATTGTTCAGGATATTGTTGAACATTGTCCATCGATTGATTTATTTCAAGTATTCTTGAATCCACGTCGAGGCAAATGTTTTCTTTAGTTATTCCTTTTAACATCCAGCAGATTTACAAACTAATTTTTTGAATTTTTCACATCTTCAAAAATAAAGTCAACCAAAAAGGGGTGAAACTTTTACTATTCAACGCGTAAAATGTCTGTGATGTCACTGTTGCACGATCCTTCCCCTACCACTGGGGGTGCCCTGGGCCAGTGTCCCTCACGGTCCGACCGTCGAAAAAGGGGCAGTGGTGCGCGGTCACATCAGAAGAGAGGAAGCCGGGCGGAAGTGCTCGTGGAGTGAGAGCGCGTTTCCCAGTCGCCACGCGCGCCAACTTGACTTTCGTTTGTCATTGCTGCACGCGCATGCACGAGCTGCAACTGCTCTCTATCGCTCTCACTCGCTCTCCATCGCTCTCCATGTGCTACTATGGCAGCTATGGAGTTGGCTTGGCTGGTAGTACGACGATCGATGACGTAACAATGGCCCGACTTCTTTCGCTGTCTCACGTAATCTATATATCGGGGGCGGGCCGTCTCCGCCAGCAGCGGGTGCCCGAGGTTGCTCGGTTGGCCCTCGGGACTATGGACAAAATGTACCGCATGCCCATAAAAAACCCTTTCTTAGGCAGCGGATTATCTATGAGCAATGGTAGAGCCACCGAGGAGAAGAGAGATTAGGACTGCACTTCTCACGGCAGGTATTCATCTCTTTCAAAGCCGTGTCTGGGTCATTTCATAGCAGCAAATGCACTCGTCGCAGTAACTTCCCTCTCTTTTCGAACCATTTCAGTCCCCCCCCCTTCCTTTGGATACTATGGTTATAGTGTCGCCGCCTAGAATCATTATCTCAATCAGATAGCCCGGAATTGTCGTTCTCAGACCGCTAAAACGGGCAAACGGAATGCTGCCCTTCGTAAACAGGCAATCACACACAGCACTGCTTTGCGGAACGGCCAACGTTTTATTGCGTGAACAAACATTCGGGGGCAGCAGCAGCATGCTTTGAAGTCAAAGTAGTATGACTCAAACTTCGGTGGCTTTCCAATAAGAGGGCAGTCTTACGATAATTTATCTTTATTCTTGAATGGACAACGACTTTCGGCCAAAAGATGGTGCTTCCGGTATTCACTAGTTTTAGCCTGTTTCTTGCTTGTCAGAACAGAAACTGAGGTGACGTTGTTCAATCATTAAGCACATTAGTCTAATTTTAAAATATTAATTCGTTGAGATAGACAGACGGACGTTTGTTTCTGTATTGAGGTGACAAATTTATGAAAGATAAGTAAGTCATCTTTGATTTCGGAGGTGCAACTTCCGGAAGTTCCACGGTTGATAAAGCGCTGCGACAGCTCTATCGGGCGCACTACAAATATCTGGAGCTACTAAATTATTGTTATTGGCTCGGGTTTCTCGGTGGGATTTCGGAAGACAATCAAGTGACGGAGGAGGAAGAGGAGGAGGAGGAAAAAATACACTGGCGCTCGGCAACGCCACCATGTGACAAGAGTGGGCGCGAGTGAAAGAGAGAGGGATGAGAGCGCTCCCCTTCGGTATCCGTTTCCCCTTGTTTTCTTTTGAGCTCGCGTCCTGTGTGTAGACACTGATGATGTCGCTGTACATACACCAATCGCGGGGGGAACCAGAGCTAGAGCTAGAGAGTGAGAGCTAGAGAGTGAGAGAGAGGGAAGAGTCTCGAGGAAACGGAAAAGATAACGCGGGCGGACGCGGCAAGCGAGAACGAAAAGCGCGCGCGCCACGATTCCATTTTCCTTCCAGTGCTTGAGCAATTCATCAATCAATGCCTGGGCAATGTCAGGATCAAAATAAACGTTGCCACCGGTTTCAATCAGCCGTGCACGACTCTGCTCATGGTGCAGGCATACAGGCGGGATGGGGGGAAGGTCTCGTGTAGTGGCTAAAATGGTGGACGCCCTGAGCAATCACTGAATCCAACTTCGCAACCAAAAGAACAAATCTTAAACTTATTAGGTGATTTGGAAAAAAATTATTTGACATCTTCAGTTTGATTTCAGGTGATTTCTTTGTGTCGATTCTGACTGCATAATTAAAAAGGATTTCCAAAGAAATAAAATATCCGCGACCAACACCAGATAAACACAGCACACAGCAACTGATAGATTGTACTCAATAATTTAATTCGTAGTCTCACATCATCTATTGGTTATACGTATTCGCGAAATATTGTTGATGTGTTGGTCGCGGATATTTATTTCTTTGGAAATCCTTTTTAATTTAGATCAACAGCTCCTATAAAAATAAACTTTAACTGACTGCAAAGTTACTCACGGTGTAAAGATTATGATTTACGCTACAATTTTTTTCAAGACGTATACATGCTACACCTGTACAAAGCATTTCCAAGCTTTTACGTTAATTAATAAACTCTACAACAAATAATAAAACAAAGTTATAAACAAATTGTATTTTTTACAAGAATTTTATAACCCTGATATTTAAAAATATAACAATTCGATCAACTCTTAGAGAAGCCCATTTTTTCCTGCACCCTGAGCTCAAGGCCCTGTTGTCTTCTTAAGTTACTGATAACGGTGCTAGTAGTACTATTCTCTAGTCTTCTGTTCTCCCTTTAAATCAAGGATTCGATCCTCCTCACCACTCCCCTTTTCTCTACATCCATGCAATTCCTACCTTATAGCAAGAAAAGCATTATGTCGATTCTAAATGAGGACCATTTTGTTTGTTGCTGCTGAATCTGAGATTTCCGTGTGAGTTTGTTGAATGCGCCGTTTATTAGCTCCTTCGCTCCATTTGGTCTAGAATAGATTGTTGTTGTTATTGTTGGACTCAAAATTCTACGGGAGCAATGATCCCCAAAGGCAAATTTTACATCTGAAAACAAAATGATTTGCAGGGCGACACAGTTGAGTCTCCACGACTCATAAACAATCGATGGAGAAACAGACTATTTTGTAAGAAAGATTTTTGTTAGAATGTCTGAATGAATTTTAATCGGGACAGGCCGAACATTTATTTACATTTTTTTATTTTGGGTAAATTTGGGTACGTTTGCGATTTCACCTTAGTTCTAGGTCATAATTTGGTAGTATACTCGTGTTTTATTGACCGATCTAGTTCGTTGGCGCTGGACGACACAAACAAACATATTTAAACAAAGTAAAAAAACTAATTACGATAAAATTTCTTACGGGATCCTTTCGTTGTTAGTAAGGAACTTGACTTTCTGAACTTGCCTCGTAAAGAGTGGCCGGTTGAATTTTTTTTTGCGCAGGAGTGTAGCGTAGACGGAAAATACTTGAACAGTGTGGAGGTTTCCCGGTGCCTAGGGGGAGCCACCGCTTACCAGTTTTTGTGCATCCGAATTACGAAAAGGGTGAAAAGGCTCGCCAGGATAGAATGGACTCTTTGATGGATGGTTGGACATGTCCCACGAATTGAACCCTCGATTTATCAGGCTCACGGACGGAGAAGAATTGAAACCGCTCTTTTTTCTCTTCGCATTCCAAACGAGCCTCGATTGGGCTCCTCCACTCTTCCTACACAACTAGACGAGGAAGGATCCAGCCATTCGTGACAAGTATTGGGTGCCGCCATGTTGGCGACTCGTAGACAATCATCTTGAGACCCCTCCCCTCTTACACTTGGTCAACGAGCTCCACGAATGCACCAATATAAAATAGCTAGGCCCAATGAGTCTGATATGAGACTGAGAATGATTGTCTGGTACTTTTAGAATCTTTAACTTCGAGATCAATTAGTGAGATCAAATTTTGTTGTTGGATTCCTGTACTTTTGAGTTATTTGAACGATATGTTTACAGCGGCGAGTTAGCATCACCAGAATTACCTAGATATGACGTTGAATCGGAAACAATAGAGAAAGTCTAAATTTGTAACCTCCAAATTAGAGTTGCACCACCATGTAAAAAGATGAGGATCTTATGAATGCAAGTAATTAATGCGGGTTCATCTTCCAGGTGTGTTTGGTTACACTATACTGTTGACAATTCCGTAATTCCCTTCTTAAAACGATAACCTAAATATTTCTATTATAGACGTTGAATTCCTTGATTTCAAAGTGGTGTTCAAACTAAGAAATTCGGTTGTCGCTTAGTGAAGATTTTAAGACGCTTTAAGACGCTTCACCGATGGCGCTTCTCGAGGTATTTATTGTTCGAGCTCTTCAAAAATACGTGTACATTACGATTGGATCAGGAAGGTTGTCGAGAGGGAAACAAAGAACGACCATCAGTCACGAATATAACTGTATATTTATTTTATTTGAACTTTTTTTAGTTTTTGTTTTTGGGGTGACATAGTATGTAACCGTTAAGGCTATCGACAGAGATCTTCGATCAGACAAATTTACACGGAGTGGGTCGAAGAATTACGGGTCACCGATTTTCGGGTGCCTCTAACTTACCCCCAACTCCCCTCGTCCCCTGCGACACAGAGAAGACACACGGAAAACGGACAGACACAGAAGTATAAAAATGCGTATATTCATTGATCAAGCTTGCTTCTCTACATACCGAATTTCGATAGAATTTTTTTAATTTTTTTATTTTTTATTTTATTTCACAATTTGGTGCTAAATATAAGCCTATAATACACGATGAAGAAAATCGATGCCGTTTCTCTGGCCCACTCCGCATTACACAGAATAGATTTGTTTGGTACTTTGATTGGTGACAATAGAATGGTGATGAAGAGATCATGGGGGGGGGCGAAGGCGAGGGTGGTGTAGGTGGTGGTGGTGGTGGGGAGAGTTGACATTCAATCGTATAGGAGAAATATCGATCAATCAGCTGGGGTTGAATATGGAGGAAAAGTGATCAGCAGTGTGGTTGTTGAAGTTTTTCACGCACGCAACACACATACGCACACACACAGAAGAAAAGAATAGAAAAATCATATATTATATATATATATACGCAATCTCGCAGATTACAATTTGTCACGATCGCAGTTACATATGTGTGGAATATTTTTCAAATTGTGTTCCATTTGTTCTTTGTCAGTAGGTTCTGTTTGGTTGAGTGTGTTGGGATGGAAAAATCTTTTATAAAAAAAAAAACTAAAACGAGACGTACAGTTAGTATTTACATGAAACAAATCTGAAACGATATTTCGCCGAAATGATAGATATTATTTTATTGCAGGTGATAAGTGCGGGTTGTTATATTCGAGAAACGATACAGTTTGTAAATTTCACGATTCGTTTCGTCTGATCTTTTCTGTGAAAATGTTTGTGTTTCGTTTTTTGAAGAATCTGGTTTCGAATCTGGCTGTCTACACTGTACACGCAGGACAATTTTTATTTTGTGATTCGTTACATTTTTTTACTTCTTCACACGTTAACAAATGTTTATCTGTACATATTCTTTCAGAGTTATAAAGCTAGTCATTCTAATATTCGGCATTCATCGCGTATAGCCGCTTCGAATACTCCCTTCAATTTTTTCATTAACATCCTATTCGTTTAACCAATACAAAGTTTAAGGCAAAAAGTAAAGCGAATCTGATGTCGTGACACCTCACATTACCACGTTCAATATATTTCTTATTCTTAATTAGCCAGGCGCATCAATGTCTAATCTTGGAACACTTTTGTGTAAATATCCTTGAAGCACCTACGTGTGCTAACAACATATTTCCCTTCAAATTCGACTAACCCATGTCGGAGTTACCATCGACATTAATGGCCAACAATTCTAGTCTACAATCAATAGTTTACATCAATTCTGCATTCTATCGACACTGAGAGTGTTTTGATAAAAATTTCGAAAAGCAAGTTTTTGAAATTTGAAACACTTGCAGTTGCTCTCCTTGATTTCATTTTGTCAACTGCCAACAATAACACTTTAAAGATCACAAGCTCCGTAGCCCACTTGAACTAGGCTAAATTATATTACGGTGGCTTTAGGGATTGATGACACAGACTCGCATTGGAATGAAGGACACGTTATCTTTCGTTTTTTCCAATACATGTATGCTTAGTTGAAACTACTTGAAGACTTGTTCAGACCTACATTAAATTACTACTACGGATTTGAGCGCCACCTATATATCAATTTGTATTAGCCATTGGTCACGTGGCGCCACCTTAAGGAGCAAAAAAGGCATTCTCGTCGACAACCACCGCCCCACCTTACATTTCTCACCCCTTACCCTTTTTATCCTACACAGTTACACATTTTTACACGACAACGCACAAATCGATACATTGCTGACTTTGAAGACCGTTTCCTTGCATTCCCATCCGATAACTCAACAGACACTGACCTCAAATTTCTACATACTTGTAACACAAAAATCATTCGGGAGCGTAACAAAATGGTGAACAGACAATGTGTGTAGCAGCTGTACAACATGAGATTTGTCAAATATCTGGTCGCCTCAAGTGCTGAAACTCAGTGTGCGGAATGAAGGACAGAATGACTGGCCTCGTTCCTCCATGTCCACTCGGAGCAAAAACGTTTTCAACATTCCTGGATAACCTTATTTTGAACTTTACTGTTGAGCGAATTTGGAATTCTGTTCACACAGTTTATACACGGAAGGTTGGAGATCTTTTCTGGAATTTGAATAGTATGTTTTCAATAATTTCAGATAAATGACCCTCAACTCAAATAAAGGTTGTGTTCATTTTGGGTTTACTTTTTTAGTTAACAAAAAATGGTTTCAAAATTGGTTTGGTTGTTTCCTGATCACGTTTGTTTTCGAACATTTTCTATTCCGTTTTGTAATTTTCAGTTTTTTTAAATGGAAATCTACATATATAAAAGGATACAAACAGGCAATTGTCCTGAAACGTGAACACAACCTGCCATCTCTTCCATCAGTCTCCCGGATCGACTAACGTTTGAGGGGGGATCATCTCGATCAATTTCTCAACGGGGGTCCCCGCATTCACGGGGAAATTGGACAGGTATTTCCGTCATTAACATAACTATTCCAGTCGCAATCGACTGACGAAGACACCCGACTGCGAAGAATATTTTATTTTGCTGTCAATTTATTCAGTCAGCGTTCAACCTCTTGCCCCGGCCAACAAATTCGCTTCGTTTTCCAAATAAGCAATTTGCTATTTCCAATGCGAAAGCGATTCGAAAAATCGAACAATGCGTATGTTTATCGAACCAAAGAGGTGGATCAGATAGAACTGGGACCTGGCTTTGTGGATGAGTCCTACCACTTCTGGACACCATCAGACATGACGAGACACAGATGTCGCAAAACCGGTGGCAGGATACGACCACTTCTTAGTTGTTCGTGCAATGCAAACGACTTCCTGTTTCTAAATTTTCAAGTTCTTGCGTAAAAAAAACCAATATCGATTTGTCATGTCCATCTTTTTAGTATGCTTCGTTAGCATAGAATTGAGTGACGTAGGTTATGAAAACAGGCGAAGAGGCAAAGTCGTATTTTGAACAACTCGTCAAATAACTTTTTCGGAACTAAAAGGAGGGAATCCTAATTTTACATTATTTGAAAACGTGGACAGTATGATAAAATGACGATCAAGATTTTTTCCATATTATGTTTGGGAGGGAAAAGACGACTGATGAGATGAAGGTCGCCTGTTCTGACACAACGCCATCTGGTGACGCCATCATCTTGCGCCAAAGCGTCGGCCATCTTTATCATTCTCCCTGCTTTTTCATCTGGCAAAAATAGAAAACCATTTTCCATCATTGCGGATTTGCCGGAGTGCGCGGCGGAGCCTTTCAAAATGTAATTTAGGCAATTGAGGTCAATCGGATCGTATAATTGGGTGATCTCAAACTGATAAAGATTTATTGAGATCGTTAGGTGGTTTTCTTTTCTTCGCCATTAAGAACGTCTAGCGGAACAATGGAAGGGGTCGCGGATCTTTTCCAGGCCCTCCTCGCTCTCTCTCTCTCTCTCTCTCTTTCTCTCTCTCGTCGTGTTCTGTTCGTGCTATTGCGAACGATTTCCACACGCTCGACCAGAAAGGGGACCCCCGGGAGCGCGCAGAAATAGGCCCGAGGGCACAACTTTATTCAGGGGAGACCCGTCCGCCACATGCACACCAATATAGACAGTGCGCGGGGCCTAATCGGGTTCAATTTATTTCCAACCGTGAGCTGCATTCCGAACCCATTCATTATTTGTATTCATAAACCAACAAACAACGGCATGAACCGAAAAACGATAGGCAGATCTCGCTTTGCTCAGAAAGTTGTTTTCGACAGAAACAAGCGCACGAATCACAAAAGTAAAATCACTCACAATAAGATAGATGAAAAATTGTTATTCCCCTTCAAAATGAACGCCTTTGTTGAGTTCAGAAATAATCGAATTGCAATTATCTCCTGAAATGTGTCATTATTTTTCATTCATCAAGAAAATGTTCTTTATCGGGTTAACTCAACATTCAATTTCGGATGCAAACAAAAACTATTGATTTGTTTTCCATGCAAACAACGAGAAAAAAAAACAATTCTTCTAATGAATAACCATAATTACAATTAAGAATGAGAGAACTAATGCAGCGCACAGGTGGTTACAGGTGAATTGAGTAATTCATCAGCGCCCCCAATACTAAAACGCGAACGTGCCGTGTCGGCATGACGTCATTAGCGGCAATGACGCGTGCGTCTCTTAAGAGTACACGTCGCTCCTTCTGCAGTCGACGAGCGTGCATTAAGGTGGAGATGCAATCCTACCGAAATCCAATATTACACGTTCACACACCGTTACACAACACATACAGGACATACTGTACATACACATACACACACATATATATACAGGCACCACGAACATTCGATCAAACAAGTTTGCTAATCCTGTTCTTTGGCCATCTACTTTGCGCACGAGAGAGACGGTTTTCGCGAAAGCATTCGATTATCGCTTTGACGTCATTGTCGGTATTAACTCGCTCTTACGGTGTCGAGTCGGGGCTACAACTCCTATACAACACACTTGCACACGTTCTATGGACACGTCTATGGATACTTCGTCGACATTGTGGAACGCCGATCGTAGCCAAATATAATCATTGCAGAACACAATTTTATTATTTTCATTAATACGACTTCTGTTTGAGCTAGCTAAATCAGAATATGATGAATAGATGTCTAACATTGGTCTATTAAATTAAATTTCATATTTTAAAGACACGATATTGATTCAATTGAGTCCGTGACTATTTTATCAAAAATCGACTGCTTCAAGAAGAAAGGAATGACATTTTAAGAATGACCGTTGAGTTTTAATTTATGTTTTGTTTCAAATTGAGCATCTTTGGGAATTGATATCCTCGTATAGAACCTGCAAATGATGACGATCCAAAATGGCGTATACTCATGGTTGAACAATGACGTTACCCCCCGGTAACATTTTTAATCGGTCACCCTTCCGGAACCGCCTCTCCGTGTTACCCCTCCCCCCATTTCCAGGTACAGTGTGCGCCTCGAAAGACTAATTGGGCATTTTTTTAATAAATCAGAATACACCTTGTAAACATCGAGTCTTATACGAACAATAACTCGACCTTTCCCAACATCTCTGACCTTTATGCATCTACTGATTTGTATCTCCAAATCACATACAAAAAAACTAAGAACCGAAGAAATAAAATAGTAAACATCGTGACAACAGAAATTTAAAATCACTAAGATAATTGGGGATTGCAGGACTCAATCAGATACTCGGCAACGAAGATCGTTTAAACTAAAAAGTTAAA
>JAQGBY010005783.1:0-14104 GCA_034698785.1 Mycogona germanica | reverse complement strand
AAAAAGACGACATTTATCTTGTATATATTTGTTTTTCTGCGGTACATAGTTAGTTTTTTAAGGCGCTGCCTATATTCTACTATGGTACAGTTAACGATATATCATACTAATTAAGTTTTATCATTTTTCAAGAGCAATTTTGAATCGAACGTTTCGCTCTTGAATTGCGATCGCCATTTCAAACCTCAAAAATTCGAATGATGACGTAACGGAGTTGCACGTGCTCGAGAGCAATCCAAAATGGAAAGTCTTGCCAACATGTATTCTAAATTTCATTCCATTACATATTTTAAATTTGGTTTTTTTTTTAGTCCTCGCGCTGTATATACAGAGTATAAGATACAATATGTCCCAGATACACAACAAAACTTGTTTCAAAATTTGTCTTGCCTACAATAAGTTTGGCAAGTGTGACAAATTTAATGTATTTGTCATTTCATTTTTCACTATTCATTGTCGAAATTTTGTCCCAAGACGAATTCAAGTCTGGTCTCTGCTCTAACTTGGTGTTTTCCATTCAGCTCGTCTTTCGCCCGGCATTGTCCTGGATGCACGGTCCTGGACCTTGGTGAAAATATACTCCTTCGAGTGGTGCTCATTGTTACTTTCCCTGTTTTTGTTGGTCAGGTTTGAAACTGGTGGACGCCTGGATGGGAAAAGGGGCGCCCAAGCTGCGCGTGGCCGACGTGCCCACTGCAAAGTGTCCTCGCGATGAATGCGAACGCTTGGTGGCGCTGCTGTTGATCGACGGCTATCTGAAGGAGGAATTTCATTACACGGCCTACGCGACCATCAGCTACGTCGTCGCCGGTGAGTCGGGTCAGCCTATCTTTAGAGCAAGCAAACCAGTAATTGCCACTGTCGCCACAATTGCTAGTTCAGAAAAGATTAAAGTGTGAGTTTTGAAAGTGAATTTGAGGGCGTCGACGAAATTTGTTGACAAATTGCTCCGTTGAATTTTTAATTGACCTGGTTGTTGCCGCTCTGAAGCTCATAGTACATTGTCGGATGCAATATTAATGTTATGACCAATAATTAATTATATGATATATAACAATGAAAATTCCGAGAATGATATTGTACAGAGTTCAATGCTGAAAGAGATGACTTACTAATTTCAATCGTCTAATTCCATTCTATTTACCGATAGGAACTCGCTATGCCAAAGTGATGAAAGGCGATCACAGCATCGTGATGGAGATGAGCGCCGCCTGGATCAAAAACAAGAGGCCAAGTGCGAGCGATCAGAGAGTATTGCTGTCGTCACCCAGCGGACCCAAATCGAGTAGTGCCAAGAAAGTCACTCCGAAACCCAGATCTTCCGCCAGCCAAGAAACCCTAGCATCAGTCATGCCCTGTGTCGTCAACAACGCCAATTCCAAATTTCTCAAATCGCCGACAGGCGGCAGCTCGTCCGGGGTCGTCAAGAAATCAATCGCGACTCTCCCCGTGGCAGCCGCGCGCCAAACGTTGCCCCTGATCCATATCAGCGACAGTGACACGGATCCGGACCTGGATTTTGGTGAATTGAGTCAGCCCAAGAAATCGAAGAAATCTCCTATCAAACACGTGAAAAAGGTGGAGAAGACGGCGGTGTCGATTAATTTGGAATGGCCGAGCGACGACGACATCTACGTTGCCAGCTCTGAGGATAAAATTCAGAATGTGAAGCCTGGACCACCGATGGACGGTGGGGATGCTCGTAGCGCCACAAGCAAACAAGCGAGCAAGAAATTCAAGTCCAGATAGGTCCAACCAGCAGTTTTTGTTAAAAGGACACGCGTTGTTTTGGTGTCTCTAAAGATTTGTCTGTGATCTCAAGCAGTTAGTGGTGCGGCCAGGGTTTTGGTCCAAAGGTAGGACCTCTGTTTTGAATACATCGCTTTATTTTTTGTTCTCGTTTTTTATCCGATTTTGTTTTAAAAATTCCTGGAACATTTAATATTTTAATTCGGTCAGTTTTCGCAAGATGATTGGCTCACGCTAAGGCTACTTACATGCATGTTAGAAAATAGCCTGAAGTGAAGGGCGTCGTAATGTCGTGGCTCGAGGGTTTGTCTAAAATTTTCATTTGTCGTTGCCAAATCTAAATCCACAAACTTGACACCTGATTTGCACTTGTGTTAAACTTGATTTTCAGTTAAGTTCAGCTCCTAAGGAGACGGTCTTCTCCAGTCACGTTGGAAAGTATTGCAAAAAACTTTTACTCACGTGATTGATATATCAAGGTCCATTTCTTTGGTTGCACCGCTCGATGAATCACGTGCGTAAACAGTTTTCTGCAATACTATCCAATTCTTAAGGAGCCGATCTCAACTCAACTTTATCTCAACTTGAGTGTAACTTAAGCTTTAATGATGCGCGATTTAATTGTGATTTTGTGGAGGATGATATGAGCGGTATCCCTGAACATCTGGTCGTGCGCCTACGTGCACCTGTTTTTGTGCCGACATCCGCACGTGCGTACTACGCAGTATGCAGTTCTGCTCCAATCCTTTTCAACGAAATGCGGGTTATCTTTTTTGTTCGTTGATCGGTTATCTCAGACTTCTAATATATAATTAGTTTTATTATATACTGACTGTGGCGGTCCCGGGTTCGATTCCCGGCGCGGGCTCTCGAAAATTTCGATCCCGGGGTACTGGTCGTTCCCCTCGCATAGTGCCTAAGCACCAAGAGGAGACCTAACGCCTGTAGTGCGGTTGACTACAGTTGATTGGAAACAAAAAATATATTTGATATTAGATAAAATAAATATAATTACAATATAATAATATATAACATAAAACTCTCTGCTGGTTCAACAACAGTATTTTTTAGTGTCTCATAATTTTAGGTTTCATAACTTTTAAGGAATGACTCACGAAGCTTTTTATTGCGTACAGTAAAACCAGATTTGCTTAGTAATAGCAAAAAATGAAAAACGATCTAACGAACTGTAAAAATGTTCTCTTTTTTGTCAACCGCAAATTAGTAGTGGATACATGTTGTAATTGTAATACGTTTAAAGGCTAGCAAAGAAACGTTGTTTTGGTGGCTCAGGAGACCACATTGTTGTTATTTTTGTTGATTGCAAAATTGATTGCTATATTGCAAATTGTATGTCAAGTTTGAGCTGAGCTCGTTAAAAATTAAATCGGGTTTGTATAATACACTATCTATTGGTTCAAATTTATTCATTTGGTAAAATTATTTGGTGTAATCGAGTTGATCTGTTTTTAATAGGAGTGCTTCGGTCACTAGAAGGGGTGACCCGAAATTGTTGGGAGGGGATTAATTTTCAGATTTTTATTGTATGCACTTTATCATCGATTTAAACGCAGCACTGCTCCGCTCCGACACAGGATTTGTAGAGGACCCTTCGAGACACATCACTGGATATGTGCGATTTTGTGTGCGACTGGATGTGTACTGTCAAACGGCCCAAGGTTTTGAGACGGCCCGCGCGGGTCGTCTCGTTATCAGGACGCCGGCACACAGGAAACGAAATGGTGAGCGATTTCCTGTATGCTGCTGGTTCGCTCGATCGTCTTATCGGAAAGTTCATGCCTCTCTCGCTCTACTCCAATGCTCCCATCTGCTTGCTGCTGCTCCTCCTTCACGCCGTTCTAAATGATTTTTATTTCCATCGTGTGCGTTTGTGTCTCGGTGGTGTTTTGATGTTCGAATCCGTGATTAGAATGCGGCGCGCTTCTTTGTTCGTCCTCGTCGTGTTCCTGTTCTCCGGGATGCGGATGGTGATGGGGCAGAAGGAGTTAGGTGATGTTGGTAATGATGACCTAGATTAATTAAATTCTAATTTCGTTATTTTTTCAGTGCGAAATGTGTTTTATTTTCGTGGTTTTCACTCTGATCGCAGTTCTTGGGTTGTTGTTTTTAAACATGTGGTTTGTTGTTTTTTATCACTGATAGAATGCATTTAGGCATTCTGGGAATTTATCCTGTCTAGAATTTTGAGAACTTTTCAATTCGGCAGATATTTATGAAATTAGTTGGGTTAGTCCGGGTTAAGTCGGGTTTTTTCTTCATCGCTCCCTTGTTTCTTAAAATAACTCACGCCTTTTTACGTAATTACTTACGTTACTTTTTACTAAATGAATGTTTTTTAAATTTCTACCGAAAGAGTTTGAGATTTCTTTTCATCTGATTTGAAACTTGTGCTGGACGTTTATTTTTCATTTCGTTTTTAATCTTTTGGGACTTCTAGAGTAATGCTGAAATTTTAACTGCTGTCTTCGCGATCTCTAAAAATTATTTTTTAAATAAAAAGTACAGACATCATGGTTCTTACAAGTATCGTTCCTTTCGTCGTATTATTCATGTACCTCTCGGATTATGCCGCTATGCTATCTAGCATTATGTCTCTATTTAGTTATTTTTTATTCCTATCTTAACGATATATCTAACGAATAGTTATTATATATTGTTTAATGTTAATGATCGGTTTGAAGTTAAGGTATTCGAAACCTTTTGTTTGAGTTTTGAAAGGAACAACAAACATTAATTACTAGTGTTGCTATGTTTTTTATGCTAACAATGTATTTTTTAATATTATTTCTCTTGTCAATGTGATCGTCATTCTATTCGAAATTCGATTCATCGGTCTCTTTCATTTTCAGAGCTAGGCTGTCCGCAGGGTTCGTATCGTCAGGGTGACTACTGCTACGTCATCTTCCAGACCTTCGTGTCGTTCGAAGAAGCGGAAACGATCTGCGAGACCGGAAGTGGCCTGCTGGCGCCGATCAAAGACGAGCAGACGCAGCAGTTCCTGCTCAAGTTGCGAATAAGAAAATTGTACGATCACGTTTGTTTAGCCAACGGTACATGTAAGCGTTTGGATAAATGTCAACCGTGGTTTCGTCAAGGTTTTTTTATTACTTCATCAGAATAATGTCAATGTCCTTCCTGGGTGTGGTTATCCTGTGCTCGTAACACAAATAGTTTTAAGATTTCGCCAAGATGAACTTTTTTTTAGTTGCATCCATCAAAAGTAATTGTAATATGAGTCCTTCATTTAATTTTTTTTTGTTCCAAAATTGAATAAACACCTGAAGCTGTCCTTGTAATCTATAATATTTTGAAAACACAAAGCGTTGTTTCTGGAATTTGTCCTGTTTCACTTTCATGATTTTCATTCATGAGTTTTATCTTTCACCGAGAGTTTAGAATTTACTTGTGTGTTGTTGATCAAGCAGATAGTTGACCACAAATTTTCGTCAACATTTAAATTCATTTTTAAATACGAAATTACTGTTTGCCCGCGCATCAATGTTTGTCAGTTTATCTAACTATAATCTGTTTCTTTTGTTTCCCATTGACCTTCCCCACGCACCTTTACTGTGCAGCCTTCATCGTTACTGGTTCGGTCTGAGTGATCGTCGTACGGAGGGCGAGTGGGTGTTCGCTGACGGCACCCGACTAAGCGGTTTCTCTCGCTGGCATCGCGGCGAACCCAACAACTACAACAAGGGTCAGCACTGCGTCAACATGATGCCCACCCACTACTTCGAGTGGGACGATGAGGAGTGCGTCAGGAAACTGCTCTACGTTTGCCAATACGAACGTGAGTGCAACCCTTTATCATCAAAGTTGCCACACGGCCGGCCCATTTTGCCATCGTAGAGCTGAACTTCACTTGATTACAATGTTTCCGTGTTTCAACTTTGCACTCTGATTGGTTGTTGTCAAACGAATTCGATACTTTGTTGCTGCACTCTTTTGATTGCTGCCACTAGGGGTTGCCACTAACTGGCATGCAAGCGTGCTAGGGGAAAAAAAGAGCGTCTTCGCGCGCTGCTATGTTGTAACGGCTATAGCGTCCTATTGGCGTGCGCGTGTACCACATCTGTATCGTTTTGACGGAATAAATAAGAGTCCTAAGTGTCTGCGATCATTATTAGTTACAAGAACACTACAACTCTGTAGTCACTACGAGAACGAACTAGATGTGTCGAGTGGTCGAGAGGTAGCGCGTTCGCCTAAAAAACCTACAACTTAACAAACATTATTAACGAGAACGAACTCGTTTCATCAAATTATGTTTCTATTTGTCAGGCAGCAATTGTTCCGAGTTGGATGTTCATTACGCCCAGTCCTGTTTCCACCTGTCTGACGACCTGGCCACTTACGACGAGGCGGAGCTGAACTGTGCCAAGGACGGTGGCCGGTTGGCCAGCATCAAGACTGAGGGAATGTTCAACTTCATCAAGGCCCTGATTTATGCGGACAAGTGAGCCACTACCATTTCAGTTGGAGAAGAAATAATGAACTAAATCCTATAAAATAGGAATATAGTAGATTGATGTCCGATAGTAAGACACTTTTAATCCGTCAGTTACAGAGTACATAAAAACACACGAGCTTTCGACAGCTGGGCCATTATCAAGTGACTGGAAAAACTATACAATCGAACGATATATTGCTAAATCGTGGACGAGCGTCTTATCATTTACACAATGGTCCGATTTGATGATGTAGTCAATAGGCCTATGTATACAAAAAACCATATTCCAACACCAGCCCCTTATACGATCCGGGGGTTTATGAAATCCTATGCGGGACATGCAGCGCCACCAACATTGGAGAAACGAAACGAGACCGTGACCTGCGTGCTCGTGAGCACCAGCTGTATATCATCAACTCACGTAGCCACAAGTCGGCGCTGGCCAAACATTGTATTGATGAAGGTTACCTCCCGAACTTTCCCCTCACACGGAAGCTGGCTTTTGTTCCGAACAGGCATGAACGCCTATTGGCAGAGTTCTACTACATCATCAAATCGGACCATTGTGATAAGACGCTCGTCCATGATCATGACCATGGCCCAGCGGTCGAAAGCTCGTGTGTTTTTATGTACTCGGTAACTGACGGATTAAAAGTGTCTTTCTATAGGACATCAATCTACTATATTCCTATTTTATAGGAATTAGTTCATTATTTCTTAAAATATTATCTGTCTCGGCGTGTTTTAGAACACTTTCTAGTCATTTCAGTTTGACTTAAAAATTATTATCAATATTTTTTCGAAATGTCTTGATTAAAAAAATATTCAATTGGTAGTTGGCCACTGTATACAGTTTTCTTATATATATTATTATTGCATTAAAAAATATATAAAAAAATTCGAAATTGTTCAATTAGAGCCCCCAGGGCCCGTCCACTTTTTCTCTAGATTCGATGTCGTGAACGTTTCAGCTTTCAATTTTTGCTAAAAACAGCTATATTTTTCAGATTCTGGGTAAATATGACTGATAGGCACATGCAGACCATTCTTCGGGATCGCGGGAGCAAGTTATCCTGGTGAATAACTCGTTTTACTCTTTACCTTCCGTCTACAATGGCAGCAAAACTTGTCATAGTTGCTTGGATGAATCTATATTTTTCATTTAGTACTTTTCCTTAATTCCGATCTTTCATTCTGAAATAATAACATTTTGTCTTAAATCCAGCAACATTTATTTTCGTTCTGACAGGGTGACGGACACATGGATTGGCATTCGGCACGTGGATGGCGCCTGGATGCTCAGTGACGGTACCCCGGTCAACTACAGCTACTGGGCATCGGGTGAGCCGCACGCCGGGTCCGGTGGCGAGGACTGCGTCAAGCTGGGGCAGCAGTGGTCAGACGTCCAGTGTGACCTGAGACACAGTTTCATTTGCCGATACGAAGGCAAGTAAGAAGTTTGAGAAGATAATTTATGAGGGATTTAGCTTTATGATGGATTATGATGGATGATATATATCTGAAATGGTGAATTCGGGACAGGCCGAATGAAGAAGATGAACCGAGTGGCGAACTCGCTTTTATAATAATATTTTACTATTATTTTTAATTAGAACTGGTAATTGCGAAAATATAGAGTTTCATGGAGACCGGGAGTTGAACCGCGGATCCCTGGATTTCCGGCCCAGTGCTCTACCATTTCAGATATATATCATCCAGACGGTCTAACTAAATCCCTCATTAATATACGACAGCAAAAGTGAGTGGCAACCAGCGTCAGCGGAGTTAGGGGGCATGCCCGTGTCTGCTTACGTTGACATTTCCCGCCTGCATTTCGGGAGGCGTTGAGCCGATAAATGCAAAAGTGTCTTCAAGGCGTATGTATACAGACTGGCAATTTGCGAGAGGTAGAGTGTTGGTAGCTCAATTTGTAGAGCACTGGGCCAGAAATCCAGGGATCCGCGGTTCAACTCCCAGTCTCCATGAAACTATATTTTTCGCAATTACCAGTTCTAATTAAAAATAATAGTAAAATCTATCTATCCAGATAGATGAATGTATGTGAGTATGGGTGTGTATCCTTTATAGACTCGAAAACTACTGGACCGATTTCAATGATTTTTTTTTTAAATCATTGGTCATAGTCCCGGACACATTGTTACGGAAACAAAAATGTCTAGACATCATTAGATCGCTATCAGATCACATCAACCACGATCCCCAAACCTGGACTTCCCTGCAAGGCTTCCAGGTGTGCTCCCCTACTCACTCAGACAAACCTTCAGCCTCCTTCTCTCTTTTGTTCTTCTCGCTGACGTCGGTTCAGAACCCCCTCCCCTCACAGTTTTCATTTATCGCCACCACCACAGGAAAGCGGCGTTTCGTTTTTCTGCGAACACATGACAAATCGAACCAGATTGCACCCTGACAAATCCAAGTGCACTGCGACCAATCCGGATCGCGTGGTCACGTGTGAACTCCAATCCTGATCATGCGGTAACGTGTACACTCCGAACGTGAGGGCCACCGGCAGACCGCAGAAAAATGATCCAAATGACGAATTAACACATTCTCACTAGCAATTCTCATAAGCAAATATTAATCGTGTAGTTTCACTCACCCAATGGTGAAATTACATGATTAATATTTGCATTTATGAGTGAGAATGCGCTAATTCGTCTTTTCGTTTTTCTGCGATCGTGTGACAAATCGAACCAGATTGCACCTTGACAAATCCAAATAAAAGTGACAAAGCACGGGAAAGCAACAAAGCACGGGAAAGCGGGAAAGCACAAGAATGCAGGAAAGCGGGATAAAAAATTCCCGGGACAATTGTTTGCAAGAGGTAGTGTGACCAAGCCATTTAACCTGAAGCCACAGCAAGGCGTGGCCCGGGTCAGCTAGTATATCTATATATATAAAAATTACGGGTATGTGTGTATGTGTATATGTGTGTATTTGTGTGTAGCCTTTATAGACTCGAAAACTACTGGACCGATTTCGATGATTATTTTTTTGAAACATTGGTCATAGTCCCGGTCACATTGTTATGGAAACAAAGATGGAAAAAATTGCCCGGATATATTTGTTTTTCGGGATTTTCGGGATGATTAATTTTAGCCTGCCCCCAGTGGACGTCCACTGAACTACGTACGAGGGAGCGCGTTTATGATAAAGATATGTAGGTTCTAGAAACTGAAAAACCGTCTGCTGTCCGGGTCGGAGTTGACTTGGTAGTTTCTGGTAGTTTCTGGCAGAAATCACAGAACATATATCATCGATGATACACTACGATGACATATCCCACGATATTTTGACCAGCAGTGCTTAGTACAGGCTAGCAAGTTGCCAATCTTGTGATCTAACCTTACACCTCTTTGTGCCTTAGATCGCAGCAATGCGCGCCGGGTGCAGGGGGGGGGGTTCGCCGTCAGCGGAGAAAACACAAGCAAAAAAGAGCGGGAAAGCAGGATGCAAATGAATGCATCCTATCGAATCGCAGCAATGCGCATCAACTTGCTCAATAATCAAAATATGTTTGCATTCGATTCTTCTGAGATCGCAGCAATGCGCGACGGGTCAGTTTTAGTCTGCCTCTTTTCCATTTAACCAGAAGCCACAGCAAGGCGTGGCCCGGGTCAGCTAGTATTATTATAAAATCGAGTTCGCCACTCGGTTCATCTTCTTCATTCAGCCTGTCCCGAATTCACCATCTCAGATAATATAATTTATGTTGGAGGAATCGCACCTCCGGGGAGTTGCCACCAAGTTCCAAAGGTGAACTTGATGGTGACGAGGGGACCGCCACCGAGCACGTGGCGGGAGAGGAAGGCCACCTTGATCAAGGAGAGCAGGGTGGCAAGTGCATGTTGTGGCCCTGTGGGCCGCCGTGCACTGAGTGCCATGGAAGCCACTAGGTGGCGACCTTGGTGCCAAGTTCAGGGAAAGGTCAATTTCGTCCTTTGCCTCCGTCCCTGTCTTTAATGTGTTAAGACGTGCTTCACCTGTTATAATTTATGCAGAATTGAAGTCACGGATTTTGCTGCTATATTTCCAGCCTGTTTTTGTTATCCAGTAGCTTAGCCGAGTATTAGGGGCGATAATTAGGCCTACAGTTTTTTTCCCTGGACGCCATCTTGGCTTGTGCAAAGGATTTTCAACAATTTAAGAAGTTTATATTTTGGTAGATGAATTTCCAAAATTGGGATGAAGTTGCAAATAATGGTTCATTTGATCGTGTCATCTAGAATCCTCATTGCAGAACCAAACAGATTTCTTAAAATTTGACAATAAATTGCAGGAATCCAGGCATCATTAAAGTGTGCGCATCTTTATCACTGACTCAATTTATCACAATTTGGTTGACATCTTTAGTTCGTGTGGATTCAAAGACGACTGTGACCAATACTCCTTGCGTACTGAACGATGCCGAATCAAGAATGTCGTCATCAGGTAAATAATATTAATCTCTATAAACATTTTTTGTTATGAGAGCAAAGCTCTCGAATAAAGTGTTGTATTTTGTTGGCGAATTATTTTTAGACAAATTTATTGCATTGTTTGAAAAACGTTTCCAACCAAATCAATCATTTTTGTTGTCTTTTATTTACCCAGCTATCAAATCATCACCTGCAAACGTTGGCAAAGGCGTTACAATAGGTTTGTTTTTCTAATAAATATATTCGAACTGGAATTCCAATTTTTTTTTTGGCGAGGTGTAGTGATTAACGTGAGCGATAGGCAAGAAACCATCATGCAAAAGTTATGTATTGATGGCCTTTTCAAAATAGAAGTTGCTTCTTTATTTAACTTTTTTAATGATACGATATACTTTCAACCATAATTTGTTGGTCTAGTACTGAATAGAGGGATCAAATCACTCGTGGTATCCGCCACGAATGCTGTTTGCTGTTAAATTAACATTTTCCGATTTATTTTTCATCATAGACGTTGCTCAATTCAGCATGGTGCTCTTTGGTTGCGCGGTCCTGGGCATGCTTGTTGCTGGAATTCTCTTGATGGGCATCTACTGGCACAGGTAACAATTTTCTGACAGGGACCAATTCTGGCCAGCAGTTCACCCTTTACGTTCATTGTCAATTTCTACATATCCACGTCGAATGCTAACATTCCTATCTTCAGATTATTCATAATATTTGGTTGAAAATATTTGGCAAATTGCAACAAATTGAACTTTAGAAATTTAGAGGTCTGAATATTAAATCTTCACAGGCACATAAGCATGAACAACAGGACCTCAACAAGCGAACAGGATATGGAAATACTTCGTGAAACGGATGAAGACCAAGCATAATTAAGGACAACTTTATTCATATTATAATTTGTTTTTCATAGAAATGAACACAAAAGTAGTTCTCCAATTTTGCTACATGTACAAAGGTGTTTTATACAGTTTTAATAAATAAGCTCATTTCATTTTGTTTCAACTGTTCTAAAGTGCTTTAAAAATATGACACGTTGAGAGTGTTAAAATAAAAAAATTAAATATTAAGAATTGCTCGGTTTTGATCAGTATGCACGTGAGACCGGCAAAACAGATCCCATAGGGGGGCGTTATGTCCGATATGCCTATGTGAGGACATTTTTAGAAGGGTAAGCTAGACGCTTGGATTACCTGTGGCGCCAAGATGATACTGGATCTGGATCAGCATATGGGGCCTATGTTGAGGGTCGAACGACCAGTTAAGGACAAAGGTGTGGTCCTAACAGGCTTTTGACTTGACTCATTAAGGATATTCCACTGTCGGCACACTGGGGAAATAGTAGTTGGAAGTATCAGTCACAACTCGTATGAGTTGTACGACTCGTCGTAGCCCAGTCGGTATTGCTACTGGCTGTGGTTCGGCGGTCCCGGGTTCGATTCCCGGCGCGGGCTCTCGAAAGTTTCAATCCCGGGGTACTGGAGGTGCCCCTCGCATAGTGCCTGAGCACCATGAGGGGTACAAAACGCCTGTAGTGCGGTTAACTACAGTTGATTAAAACAAAAAAAAAACTACAATGCAGCTCCTGAACCATTTTTAGTATTTCTCGATCTTCTACACCTAGTAGGAGTCTTGTCTCGCAATTTGTCCAATTTTGACATTACAATCCCCCTTCACAATACGAGCGAGAAGCCCAATATTGGTCGCTTTTCAACGATCCTCTAACAATTCTCATCTCAATATTGTCAACACGTCCGTCACGCTATCCACTTGACCAAATCTACCGCTAACAAATCTAGCAGCCCTTCTTTGAACCATTTCAATTTCACCTATGATTGGATTGGACGACTTCACATATTGTCGAAGTCAAACCTACATTTTAGCAACCGAATCTTTCACCTATGATTGGATTGGACGACTTCACATATTGTCGAAGTCAAACCTACATTTTAGCAACCGAATCTTTGGAGGGCTCTCTAATTAATTTTGATGTGAGGGCAATAAAGCTTCGCATCATCTCTTTTCTTTTTGCTATTTTGTTCTGAATTATTTTGCATGAAATGGTGATGTTAAAAAAAATATATATACTCATACCATATCATTGATGTACAACAGGAACAAAAGATTGCCCAAAACACTGTGGTAATCCAGAGTGGACACCTGAAACAACAACTTGTTTTCTATTATTTAAAAATGCTGCTATCTAGTCTAAAGCTTGATTACTTATACCATAACCATTAACTTATAACCATTAACCATATAATTATGCATATCTTATCATATCTTGCTGTACACGTCCATCCAAGGATTTCTGAAGGTCATGGCTGAGAAGGACAAGCTGTGATTCACAAGATCGTCCTATCATAAACCCATGTTGTGCAAAATTAAGGCCATTGTGTGACATTTGAGTCAGATAATCCAACTCAATCGCCAGCACTGTGCTCCAGCGTTATTACGAATTGCTCACGAGCCGCCACACTTTCTGTCTCGATCATATTTGTTTTCTTTACCGCCAACTACCAACTCTTGGTGGCCGCACACCGCATGCTTGTGTGTAACTGCTGCACATACTAACGCCCAACAATAACTAGATTGCCGCAGCGTTCTCATCGAGTGGAATGCATAAATTCAAGTTCAAGACAAGATCAATCTCTTCAACGCGATACATTACTCAAATGTCAATAAATCTTAAACACACTTAAAGCGAGTTAAGGAGAAAACGGTTGCGACAATATGTAGACATGGTGTCTAATGTCTCTCTTTAAACATGTACAAGTTTAGATAAATGAATTTTAGATTTAATCAACACTAATTGACAATATTGTACTGTCAGGTTAATTACATCAACAGTGCTTATATAAAATTTATTACTGTTGATCTTGGAAGAGTTCTCTAGCTGCTAGTCTTATGTCTTATGAGTTTCGAGTTTGTGAGTTTATTGTTTTAGTTGTGTGTCACTTAAGCCATGCGCTCGATCACCACCCGCTTTCTAGCTCACAGATAACATTTACAGTTCAAATGTTAAATACATATCAGCTAATGAGATCAACACCCCTCATCATTACAAAAAACTGTTCACTTAAGAAAGTGAGAATTGATTTAAGTGAAAGTTAAGTGTCTTACGGGTGAAGTGAAAATGATTCCTTCATCTACACACAACAGTTCAGCAACATCTCTCCATAAATGTCATCATTGCAGTTTCTTCAAATGTTGAGATTGTTCCAATTGAACCTTGTAGAATATGCTTTGACAACTTTCTTTTTCTTTTTTGTTTCATGATGAGGATCAGTGGATTGACTCAAGTTTCAATCATATAAATATGTAAATTTTGACTGAGTAATTTATATAGTGATTGTAATTTATGTTGTGTCCGCTCCGGGATCACCGGGATTCCTGCCTTCTGTCCCTAGCGCTTAGGGCGCTGTCGTTTCCACTCTCC
>JAQGBY010005782.1:0-14105 GCA_034698785.1 Mycogona germanica | reverse complement strand
GGCACGCAGGCCCTATCTGGCCATGCTCCTAGAAGGGGATCATACTTTCCCAACAGCCAACTTGTTTTCCCCAAGGCTCCGAAGCCAGGACAAGGGTTCACAACTCTTAGGGGCTATGGGAGAGGGAAACCGCGAGGGGAATTGCCCCCAGTATGCATGCCAACCACTATAAGTGTGGCCAAACAGATAATGCAGGAGGGCCAGCGCCAGGCTGCACAAAACGCAGCCCAACTTTTAGTAGATGAGAGGGAGGCGGCAACAAGGAGGGAGGCGGCAACAAGGAGGGAGGCTGGGCCCGGGTGGCAGCACAAATAGGCCGTGTGCTAACAGAAGAGCAGGAAAGGCTTAGGAGGGAAGCCAGGACCAGGGATGCGGCTAGGCAGGCCCAGGGGCAAGCCGCCGTGGCTTTGCCACACCAGGAGGGCCACCAGTCCCTCAATCCACTGGTCTGCCACCCACACTGTCCATTCCATGCACAGGGGCCCCCTACTATTGAATTCACCACTTTTCCTGTCCTTCCGGGTATGGTCATGTCTCCAACATTGAGGACTGGCCTGCTATCTTTGGATGGGCATAGAAGGGTGGGTGTGGCTCTCTTTGAGCTGGGCGACTTTTGTCAACAGCTAAATGCAATTGATCCAGAGTATCCAGTTGCCAGGGAGCGTGCAGGCATACTGCATGAGTCCTTTTCTGCCAGCCTAGCACAGGCTTTTGCTCCCCCTCCCTATGAGCCCCAAGACCTCCGTAATTAGGTTAATCCTCTTTCCACACCCGCATATATCAATTTGTACTCACACTAATATTTGTTTTTGGATTTTCCTTGTACCCATACCCATAACAGGAGCAGTCACTGATTCACTACATTCACCTTTCATATTCAACATTTGTAATGCAAATTAATCACATGATTGGGTCTTGGAATTATATCTTGTTGTATCCTCAACTTTCTATGGGTTTTTGCATTGGCGGTGTATGGTTCTTTTGCATTAATTGTTCTTCGTCATCGTCGTGTATGGTTTGGAAATTGGATTCATCACCATATCTGCAAATTAGCCAGTGGTCACTTGTGATAGATTGTGCTGGCCTTCCAGTATCACAATCTATTTTGGATGGGGAGTGATGTTGGGTGCCTTGTTAATGCACCCCCATAAAAAATAGTGGGGTGCCCAGTTGATGCACCCCCCCATTAAAATAAAAATAATTGGGTGCAAATGAAATGCACCCTAAAGGGAAAAATTAAAATAAAATATTGGGGGGTAATAAAGATATGGGGTGCTGGAAAAACTCACCCCCAATAAAAATTAAAATAATAATAATTGGGCCATAAAAGGGGAAAAATTGTAGCGTGCACACGGATGCCAAATGTGTTGCAAATGGATGCTGTCCACACATGTCTGCAAGCCTGCAGGCGTGGGTGGGAGAAAGGGAGATGATTCGTGCAAGCAGGAGGATGTTGCAATGCATGTGTTTCTCTCCCCTGCTAGCTCACTGTCGGGGTCCGGGAAGCACAAACAAAATTAAGCAAAACTGATTCATCCTGGGCAGTGTGATTTTACATGTTAAATGCCATAGACAACTGATTTGCTTCACACTAATTGATAGCCACGAATGGCCACCGGCTTAGGATGATAGAAATTGAAAATGTAAAAATCATGATTAAGAAAGGGCAGCTAGTCTTAGAATACATGGAGTCAATGGACAACGGGATATCGCACATGCACACGTACGTGAGGGAGGCAGGCAACAAATTGGGGACTTGGAGAGGGAAAAATTTAATAAACAGCCTAAGGCAACAATTAAAAATCACCACCCCACATGGAAGTGGCACCCCCGATAGGAAGATATCTAGGTTGCATGTGCGCTGGACAGACCCTGGACAGCCCTGGCCTCACTGCAGATGGACAGGTGGTGCAACCCATTACTTGTGGCTATTTGCTCATAAGAGGGTCACTTAGGGTATAAAAGCTCCCTGCCTCAGGCAAAAATAAGCACAATCGTGCCAACTATTGAACCTGTGACACTTCACTCTCTAAAATGCAACGCTTGAGTTGAACTGAAAATTTGAAACGGTCTTCGTTCTCCATGCGTGTACGTCGTAAATTGCTCCAAATCCTAATGGCAATTTCCTTTCCCTCCGCCCGACTGAATTATTTCAATCAACCGCGACTCATCAACTTGTCGGTGTCCAGTGAATGTGTACTGAAAAGTTACTGCTGTAGGCACAATATTAATGTGCCTCTCACATAGGGCCTAAGCTCTGAGAGGGGTACAGAATCTTCCTGTTGTGATCCGTCACTTCAGTGAATTAAAAAAAAAAAAAATAATAATCCATCTCCGGGAGAAGTTCAATCGCTGCGCTGAAATTCAGATCGTTTACCAACTGAAAGTGTGTGTGTGTGATACTAGTGTAACGCTGTGACGATGAATCTAATGGCCAATGTAAGTCTAATAATTTTTATGATATTTTCTAGTATGATAGCTTTAGGGAACTAATAACTAGCTTTCATACAATCCTTTAACAATTGTGGGCCAGTGGGGTAGTTGTGTCCGGGAAATTCTGTAATAGGTGTATCTCTCCATATATGTGTATTGTCAATGTATAAGTGGTCCACTTGTAAAAAATATTAATGTCATTCTAAAATTTAAACAAGTGTATTAAATTTGCTGAGTTGTGTCAAACCATTGCTCCAGCCTAGAACCGTCCGTCGGACGTCTCCTGGCTTTTATTACACTACCAACCGTAAATTAATGGCGACATGTTAGCTAAGAAATCTAGAATTCATGTCGCTTAGTTAAGTTGACCGATGGGTGCAACACTGCTGGGCTGGTGTACTTTGCTGGCGCATTTTTGTGAGGCATTTGGGTATCCATTTTTGTGGTCCGACTTGGCCTTAGTGTGGTCCTCAGAATAAAGAAATGAGAACGTGCTTGCGATCGGCAAAAAAGACAAACATTTTTACATGCAGGCAGTATGGCATCGGCAGGGTAGACCAATTGGGCTTTGTACAATTGGCCAATTTTCCCAAAACTTTGGTCATAGGTGTGCACAAAAAAGAGGTGGCGATGTAAGCCCTTGATCGATAGCTGCTGCTATCAAATTCGATAGCAGCCGCTTTCGATCCAGCACTTACATACCATCCCCCTCCCCCTGAAAAGATGGCAGCTCTATCTTTTTACGCTTAATGACCTTCCTGGGTCAAATGCCTAAGCGACCTTTTCGAGAAGGTTTACAGTGCATTACACTATATAATAGATATAAATTACAAGAGCCTTAAGCACGAAAAAAACTGCAATTACAGAAAAACAAACGCTAAAGTTCTTTAAATAATTAATTTAAAATTTGCAATGTCAAATCTTCAGCCTTCGGTAGCTGTTATACTGTAAAGCATATATATATTTTTTAATTCACTGAAGTGACGGGTCACAACAGAAAGATTCTGTACCCCTCTCAGTGCTTAGGCACTTTGTGAGAGACACATTTTCACCAGAACCCACCAGAGCCCATGCCGGGAATAGAACCCGGGACCACCAAACACCAGTCTGTCATAAACCAACTGCGCCACGAATGATTGATGATTATTGAATATTATTGATGATCCTGCACTCTCATGCACACAGGTGCACCAAAGTCACTGACCACTGACATGTGAGCTAGGGCACTGTAAGCGGACATCATGAGAGAGACACCCTGTATAGACATGGGAGGACAGCATAGGAAGAATCACCCTGTATATAAGAAGAATGAATGAACAGCCGATAGAGGGCGCAACTACAGAAAGAGTGGAAGAGGAAGACGGCGGGGAGACAGACGCCAGACCGCATATCAGAGCAGATCGAAAAGGTTCGCAACTTAGGAGCAGGGAGCGGAGCGAGGAAACGTAGAGAAATCCGTCTTTGATCGTCGCCATCTTGTAAGATTTCGAGCTTAGTGTATTTGTAACTAGACAATGGCATAAAGCCTTCATGAGTAAATGTAAACATCCATTATCAATCGTGTACAGTAAACGAAACTCATTTCTTCATCATAAGAATGTGTGAAGTTATTTATTGGTTCCTTTTACAAATCATTAAGTGAACCCTAACATGGTGCAGGCGGCAATAAATCTGCGATAAAGACTAGGCCCAGGCCTAAATCTTTTGGGACGGAAAAACAAGTAAAGTGGCAAATGGCGAAACAAGGACGGATCTCGGATAAACACTAGATCGTTTCTGGCATTTGTCTCACACTACAGAAGATTCGTCAAATCATTTGCGTCTATTGCAAAGCCAATTCAGAAATCAATTAATGAAGTTCCTTTTGTATGGTCCACAAAAGCAGCAGAGGCAGCAGCTACATTAAGAGGACATATACTGAAACCACCAATCCTGGGACATTTTGAGAGAGGAAGAGCAACTGAGGTATGGATAGACGCGTCCCTCAAGGGACTGGGAGCAATATTAATACAAAGAGAGGGGACAAGAGAGGTGGTAATTGCATATGCCAAAAGAGCATTATCAAAGTCTGAGCAGAATTTACATATTAACAAGCTGGAGAGTCTGGCAGTGCACTGGGGGGTGACCAAGAAGTTTAGGATTTTCCTGTATGGGGGGCCTAAATTTACGATCTTTATGGATAACTGGACGACGGCTTGCTTGTTCGAGAAAAGAAAACTTAATTGCAAATTTGCCAGGGGGCTCGTCGATATGGAACAATACGATTACACTGTGAAACATAGAGCGGGAGCTGTAAATGTATGTGTGGATGCTTTGTCGAGAGCACCACAGATAATGACATTAGTAATGGTGGTAATGGCGGACGATTCCAGAATAGGAATAATTCAAAAAAAGACCCAGACTGAGAAGAATCTGCCAACAAGAAGCAAAAACAAAAATGGAAAAGACAATTAAAACAACTATGCAGTCAAAGAAGGAATGTTGACATATAGAGCGAAAATAGGAGGAAGATACAGGATAGTGATACCTGATAAATTAAGAGGAACAGTCATGGAGATGCTTCAAGACAATTCGGGACATATGGACAGAGATAGAACGCTATACAAAATAGTAAAAAGATATTATTGGCCAACGATAACAGCAGATGTGACAGCTTATGTATCATCGTGTAAAACATGCCAAATAATGAATCATAGAACAGCAAAGAGATTAGGATATATGAGTGCGCGAACAATTCCGAATAGACCTATGACATGCATTTCGTTAGATCACGAAACTTTGCCACAGAAATCACAAGGAAACAAGTACGTCCTAATAATTATAGATCACACAACCAGGTATTTAATTACTGTGCATTGCCGGACATCAATTCGAGATTGGTCATTGAAACCTTGAGAGAAACAGTGGTTGATATTATGGGGCCACCAAGTGTAATAGTGTCTGATAATGCGTCTGGATTGGTTTCAGCAGAGGTCAAATAATTTTACAGCAGATATGGAATAGGACAGTCGACATCACCACCATACTGGGCGGAGTCAAACGGAACCGTGGAGAGAGCGGTGGGAACTGTAACAGTGGCATTGAGGAAGGCACTTCATGACAGAGAGAACAGTGATTGGACAAGCCAACTACCGGCGGTGACACAAGCAATAAATGCAAGTAAGCATTCAACAATGGGAACATCACCGTTTCAGATGATGTATGGGTTTGATTCCAGAGCGGGAGAGGAGGTACTATTGGGAGTATCGAATGAGGAGGTGGAGAGAGGAGAACAGGTGAAAAGATTGCAGGACGACAGAGGAGAGGCGAGAGAGAGAATGCTGAAGGACCAGGAGAAACAACAAGAGAGGATCAATCAGCATAGGAGAGAGGCTAAATACCAGGTGGGAGACAAGGTGTGGCTGATGGATGAGGCGAGAAGGAACAAATTGGAGGCGGTTTATGAGAGAGAACCTTATAGGGTGGAGGAACAAGTGGCCGGAGCGATCTACAACGTGACGAGGCAAACTGAAGATGGGAGAATACTGACACGCAAGGTGCATGCAGCACAGACGAAGCCGGTGGTCGAGAGGAGAGAGTGGGAGGAGGATGGTGAGCGAGAGAGCGAGGAGGAGGAGGAGGAGACAAGCCAATTGGCATTGTTGTTTGGGGGAGAGAAGGAGGAGAGTCGGAGAGGGTTGACGAGAGCGGGGAGGAAGCCCATACGTTTTAGAGAAGACTTGCGGGACTCGAGTCTGGTGGAGGAGGACGTGTAAGCGGACATCATGAGAGAGACTCCCTGTATAGGCATGGGAGGACAGCATAGGAAGAATCACCCTGTATATAAGAAGAATGAATGAACAGCCGATAGAGGGTGCAACTACAGAAAGAGCGGAAGAGGAAGACGGCGGGGAGACAGATGACAGACCGCATATCAGAGCAGATCAAAAAGGGTCGCAACTTAAGAGCAGGGAGCGGAGAGAGGAAAGGTAGAGAGATCCGTCTTTGAGCGTCGCCATCTTGTAAGATATCGAGCTTAGTGTATTTGTAACTAGACAATGGCATAAAGCCTTCATGAGTAAATGTAAACATCCATTATCAATTGTGTACAGTAAACAAAACTCATTTCTTCATCATAAGAATGTGTGAAGTTATTTATTGGTTCCTTTTACAAATCATTTACGTGAACCCTAACAGGCACTCAAGATGTAGCTAGCCCTCAATCTTTTACTAGACATGTTTTACTAGACATAGACTAGGGCATGGAAGATGTATCGAGCTCTCGATCTGTCTCCAGACATGTGAGCTCGGTCGCATAAACTACATGCTCCCTTAATCTGTCAGTGGCTTGACATTGGCATCAAACTCAGTCTCTCCCACACTAGGCTCCTGAAAATTAGACAATGTCACCATGATCCTTGTTCAAAGTCAATTTTGATTTTAATTTTCACCCCGACCATGGCTGGTTCGAGCAGCTTGGTTTGAGCATCTATCAGAATCCAGACCTCCACTTTCGGTTCCAGATGCTGATGCGGGTGCTACAGCAAGGTGTTTGATGGCTTTATGCTGCAGGTTCTCTTGTCTCTGCAAACCACTTCTGGTCCACTTTTTGCCCAGGACCAAAGAATCTCGTTCGGCCTGGGTGTTAATAAAAGTTTGACTTCAATGAGGACAGCCAACCTTACTCTTTACAGTCCCCTTGATAGGTATTGGTTGGGTCGCTCCTGCTGCTGGAGGTGGTCAAAGCTTGCCTTGGGTCAGCTCCCCCTTTGGCTTCCCACTGTTGTCGAGTTGAGGTTGCTTGACTTTTCCGTAGGTGCTTCTGATGGCATGCAGTGCTTTCCAGATTACTTCTTCGGCATGGCTCCGGTCTTTTTTGACAACCCGGGTTTCATCTCACCAGTGTTCTTTGACACTTGGCCAGCACCCCCACGGTGCTTGAAGTCCACTGGAGGTTTGGCCATTTGCTGTAACGCTTGGTCATATGATGAATTCCTCCATGAGTCCACATAATAACCGACTTCCTCTTCACTGGAGGAGTCAGCCAGACATCGCTTCTTTGAGTAACAAACTCAGCCGACGTCGAGGAGTAGATACTTCCTCTCCAGCTCCTGGTCATCAAGCCTGCATTGTCTCTTTTCCTCCTCTGATTCCAGAGAGAAGATCCGACTTACGAGTTATGCCAGGAGTTGGGCTTCCTGGTGATGCATCCGGAGTTATCATGTCCTGGCTTTGCTGTCGTTGATCAGGATAGCCTCCCACATTTCCAGATGACCAACACATCTGGGTGGCTGGTAACTGCTGTTTGGGAGATAGGGCTGCACATGCTCTATCTTCCCTAGCAGTCCCCTGCACACTGGGATGTTGATGTGGCAGAGGCCACTGACCCATCATCTTGAGATGGTCAGGGCTCTCTGTCACGCACCCCAAGTCCTGCATTTGGGATCCCTTCACCTCTTCTCTCCCCTGCCTGGGTGACTTCACGGTGTCAAAGATCCAGACATCCTGCATCCCAAATGCTTGTCCTGATCTCTCCTTGCCACCTGACAGGGGATGAAGATGACGGGCGCTGTCCTGTGCTTGCTGGTGCACCGGCTTAACACTCGGACTCCCCAACATCTGCCTCGAACGAAAGTTGATCAGATCCTGGTTTCCTGCAGGTGCTGACTGGTTGAAACACCAACCATAAGCTGGATCATGGCAGCAGTTCGGGCCCGTCCATGTCCATGGTCCCTTATAAGTCATCCAAACTCTGTTGTGATCTGGATTTTGATGCTTTGGGGTGACCCTTCCTGGATCCACCCTGTCAAGCACTTGGCACAGTCCATTGCTGTCTTGACAGTTGTCCAGGGCAACTGTGTCTGGCAATGGTCCCTCAGTCACTCATTTGTACTCCAGGCTTGGGTGGTCTCTACTGGATCTTCTGGTGAAGGTTCCTATGCAATCTGGGATTCCTCTTGCAGAGACTGTGGCAGCAAGTGTTCTGGCCTGTCAATCCAAACTTCCATCTTGCTGAAGTGTATAGGCACTGGCAGCACACCTCCAGTGGATTTATAGGAGTTGTCACTGAGCTTGGCAACTACCTTATAGGGACCATGGTAGTTATCACTGAGCTTATCACCCTTTCCTGGGATTTTCATAATGCATATAAGTACCATATCACCTATTTTAAATACTCCAAATCAACGGTTCCAATCGTACTGCTGTTTCTGGGCTTGTTGTGTGAAGCTCAGTTTCTCCTTGATATTTTTTGCAGAGTTCGCTAAACCCATACTTGGCCTGGCCCAGTGGGAGTCCATCTGCCAATGAACAACTCCCTAACTGGATATCCAGTGAAGGCATCTTTGGCAGAATGGCGAAGACTGCCTTGTGTGGCATCACGTCGATTGACTTGAAGACAGCTGTGTTCATCTGAAACAATGCAAATATCAGGTACTGATCCCATTTGTTTGGTTCCAGATGAACCAGCTTAGCTAATAGATTGGTTATTGACTTGTTGGCATTTTTGCATTGACCATTGGTACTAGGCTGGTACCGCTGGTCCTACACCTCTTTATTTGCAACAAAGAGGTGAGTTGGGTGATAATAATACCCACAAATGCCTTGACTTGACCTTACAGAATACAGGCCAAGAACCCATAAACCAAGCAGATATCGTAGAGCAAGAATTTTGCCAAAGTCAAATCATCCTGGTGTTGCAATGCTTTTTCAACAACATGCTTGGTGAACAGATCAAGCGCTACCAGAACATACTCATTGCCGCTGGTGCTTTACTGATCTGTGGGCTTATATTAATTTAAAATACATCAAACCAATACTCGCCCCTGACTCTGCATCAATTTAAGGAATACAACACATTATATTGGATGTCTGTAAAATGTCTCTTTTTACTGGGATAACAAGATCATACTTTTATCAAACTCAATATTGAATGATTAACACTTCAACGAGCAAAAAGACATAATCACTCTGTCATTAAGAAATTTCTCCCTATTAATAATGTCAAATTGATTTGCGGGGAGCAACCCCTTCTTATACTTCCAACAAATCTTCGTCCTCACATCGTTCTTCTATCCGTCGTCACATTAGTTTCGTACCATTGAATCGGTCTTCATGCTTTCGATGATATTGGGCGGCTAACATACAGCAGCGTGATGATTTCGCGAGAATCCTCCTTGTCACGGCATGAGAACTGCCTTTGACTTTCTTGGCGCAGATCAGCGACGAAACACACACACACCGATGATAGAATGTTCCGTTCCTTTCTGTAGTGAAGCATTTAGAGCGTCATAGTGGACTGGAGTTCGACGGTGAATTGTTCAGTTTCATGAACAAATTTATCAAAGATTTTTGACAAAGTTTATTCTCTAAACCGAAAGTTTCATGGCTATAGAGATCTCCCGCAATTCGCATTGACACACGATTTGATTACTTAATGTTCTCTTCATATAAAAACTTGAAAGTAATTTTCTTCAGAAAGACATGCAGATATTTCAGCATTCCAATTCATACACTCTTTTAATGTCGCAACTAAAATCCCGAAGTTTGACTCATCAAACGATCAAAATATCAGGTGATTTAACCAGACAATAATAAAGTGACCAAGCAGGTCAACTGACAGGAGAGAAGTGACCCTGAGCTTGGCACAAGAATCACCGACCAAGACTCGGACTCGACCTCCAGCGCCACCCCTACTGCCCATTTGCGATTGTCAGGGTGCACTCTCATTGGTCGGGAAGGGAAGGAAGTGGAAGGATAGATTATGCAATCTAGATATTACAGATCTTTAAAAAGTCCAGCGCGATGGTGTGCATTGGTCCCGGTGTCTGGATGGGCATGAGCAGTCCCTTTCTGGGATCTCATAGGCTTGTTCCGGTGTTGGCACTCCTGGCAGGATCAGACAAAGGCTTCTATGTCCCTCCTCTGGTTGTGCCAGTAGTAGATTTCGCAGATCCTTCTCCAAGTCTGCTTGATTCCCATGTGTCCTGTTACGGCACATCCATGGGTACGGTGCCAGCAACTCTGGAACTTCTGAGCGCGGAACCCAGATTAGCTGTCATGAGCCTCCCTTGCGATCTCTGTTCACAGTGATTACTTTAATAGTCGGGTAACCTTATTATTCATTATTATTATTGAGTAACAAGGCGATCAGCCGAGATAAAGGAGCAAATCTCCCTCATAGCTGCATCCTCTAGTTGCCTGAAATGGCCATACCGACTGAGACAATCCATGTCTGCATTACATGGTCCTTTCCTGTATGCTATCTTAAAATGGAATTGCTGGAGATAGATGATCCACCAATGGGAGTGGCTCCATTTCTCCGAACAAGTAGCACAAGGAGTGGTGATCAGTCACCACCATGAATGCAGATTCCAGGTACTGTCACTAGTGCTTGATGGCCTAAAATATTGCATAGCACTCCTTCTTGGTCATACACATATTCCTTTGTAGCTTTGACAGTGTCTTTCTTGAATACGCGACCACTTGCTCTCTCCCACCGTGTTCCTGGGTGAGGATAGTGGTGACCATGTAATCTGATGCATCGGGTTTTAATATGGTGGCCAGGGCAAAATTGAACAAAGCCATGACTGGCTGCGCCATCATACAAGCCTTCAAATCGCAGAATTCTTTCTGGTGTTCTGGCTCCTAGATGAACTTCTCGCCAGTTTTGGTGAGCTTCATGAGTTTTCCCATGACCTTTCTGAGAAATTCTTGATGAATTGGCTGTAGAAATTACTTGTAGCTAAGAAGGAGATAACAGCTTTTTCTGTTGTTGGTGTAAGAATTGATGACAAAGCCTAGGTACTTGCAGTGATCTTGGTTTAAACTGCACTTCTTGAGGTTGATTTGAAAACCTGCAGCATCCAAGCACTCCAGCACCCCTGGAGATGTGCCCAAGGTGCTGTGCCTGAGTTCGAGAATGTATGCAGACATTATTTACAAACACTTCTGCTAAGTCCATGTCGCACAAGACCTGCTGCAGAGTTCTCTGAAAATGTGCTTTTGCACAGTTCAACCTGAATGACATGAAGTTAAACTCAAAGTTTCCCTTCTTCGTGCTGAAGGCAGTATACTTACAACTTGACTCTTCATATATGAGTTGCAGGATACTAGTTCTGAGGTCTATTTTCATAAAGTAGTGAGTAGTGAGTTCAGTTTGTGAATGAGTTGATCTATGATTGGAATTGGATACAACACAAGTATCAGTTGTGTATTCAGATAGCGAAAGTCTATGCACATCTGCACCTCTGATGTTCCCCCAACCAGCAATGGTGGACTGGCCCAGTCAGAGAATGACTTTCTGACGATACCTTGAGCCAGCCACTTATCCACTTGCTCATTCATCAAAACTTGCTTTTTAAATCCTGAGGGATAAAGCCACCTGTGTCTTGGAGTCAGTGTGTCAGTGGGTTGGCCGTCTTTGTTCTTTGTACTCATAGCTTCATCCTCACAGTCATCCAGCCAGCTTTCTGGCAGTTGTGCCATCCATACAGCACTACTGCTCTGTGGAAGATCTTCTAGGTCCAAGACTTTTCTACCCTTTGAGATAATCAGTTCCCTCTCACTCAGGCTTGATACCTCCATCTGTAGACTAACGTTAGTGAATTTAACTCCGTGGAAGATGAGATGAAATTCATCCTCAAAATCCTCCCTCACAATTGCCAATAGATCGGATCCTGGTAGCACAATTGCTGTTACCTCCAGTTCAACAAACATCTTGGTCTGTGAGGGGATCAGAATGTCCTCGGACAGCATGGCTGCACTGTGCTTCTTGGTGGTTACTTCCGGATTAAGCTTGGTGGCACTCATACGACTGTGGAGGAGGCAATTCACTTTTGGTGACTCTGTGGACTGCATAGCTCCAGTGTCACACAGGAGTCTCACTTGTTCTGAGATATCCTGCCTAGCTAGTCTACAGGCAAAGCTCATCATGCATTGCAGTTGGCTAACACCTATTGAGAGGTTAGTAGTAGAGGGCACCCATATCTGTGATTCCAGATGCAGCCCCGCTACCAGTTTTTTGGAAATTGGCCTTGTCCATGTCCACCTGGAAGTGGATGACAAGCAAATCCTGGATGGGTGCCACCACACTGTGTACATGCCTGTTATGTCAGTCCATGACAGGATAGGTCAACTGGAGCTGACTAGGCTGTGATACAGGTGGTGGCCAAGTTGTTGGTCCCTGCTGGTAGTAGTGATTCATGTTGAAAGAGGAGAAGCGCTGGCTGATATAGTCGACTTGCTTTTTTGAAAAGGGATAATTAGGCTGATCAGAAGATGGAAACTCTTCTCCAGCCTGTGGAATGTTTTGATAACTCATGGTGGTAGCAGGCTGAGGCCCGGCTCGACCACCTCGACCTCTGCGGCTGGGCCTGTTACCTTTTGGATTTGGACAATGAGTGAAACACTTCTCTGGGCCATGCTTCTTAAACCAGGGACAGTTGGTTTGATCTGACTTCTGCTGATGGTTCTTACCCTTCTTTCTCCCTCGGGCTTGTTGGCCTTGCTGAGGGTTAGAGGTGCCAGCAGCAGCAGTTGCCTGACTTGGTTTCTGGAGGCATTGTTCGATGGTGTCTTTTATGAAAGCCTTCCACTCATCTGTTGTCTTTGGAACAGTTGATGAGCTGGCTTTCATAGAGGCTGTTCTGGGCGGTTTCTTGCTCTTGGTCTTGCCTGACTCCTCTACACCTGAGGTCTCCATTGCTGGAAAACCCCAGTCGGAGTCAGGCTCTTGGTTCGCTTGAATGTTGTTCAGGGCCCTGACCAAGCCAGTCACGTCATTAATGTTAGGGATGAGCATGACTATCATCCTTAAAACAGGAGGCAAGCCATCCAAGACTTTGGCTCTGACATCTTTAAATGCCATCCTATCATCCCAGAGCATGCAGAGCTTGTACATGTCAAAGGCATATTCAGAGATCTCTTGCCTAGGCAAGAGCTTCAAGTCTGCTATCTGCCATTCAAGAGATTTTTCTCATCCTCCAGGCACCAAGTGGCCATGAAGAGTTTCCGATACTCGAGGCAGGTAATCGGGATCCTGACCCGGTCTTCATCAGTCAACTCTAAGATCATCTTATGCCATCTGATCTGGCTGGTGTCTTGTCGTACTGCAATGGTATGTATTGGAGCTTTTGCTCCTAACTGTAGTTGCATATGTTAGCAAAGGACTCCCATTCATGAATCCAAGAATGAGTTCCTTGGCCCTTGCCCATAAATTTCTTTTCGAATTTAGGGCGTGGTGACAGATGATGGTTATCAGCCATGTTGGAGGGATGATCTGTCACAATCTGAAGGTGCTCGTCAATTGATGTATCTGAAGCAGCCTCCAGATTTTCCAACTGTTGTTGGGCTCATTGGGTAGAGTCGAGAGTCCTCTCTCCAAATCCTGAGTCCTGTACAACAGTGGGATTTCTCTTACTTATCCGTCCAGGACGACCAGGAGTCACCTTTTCCCTAACACTTGCTATCGGTGAAGCTCTAAATCTTGAATGATATTTATAACTGAAGATGTAGTTAACATCTATCAAGTAGAAACCACAGAAATTAGCTTTTTATACAGATGTGGTAACTGTATCTTATAAGCAATTATTTCCTGATAATTTACTATGTCTTGAAAAGATTAATTAGAATACCAAAAATGTCTGGAAATAATTCCAAATTAACAAGATATTCTATAAATATTTTCTTTCTTA
>JAQGBY010005781.1:0-14105 GCA_034698785.1 Mycogona germanica | reverse complement strand
CAACAACGACGGCGGCCATCTTTAGAACACTGCAAAAATTTCACGTGCGTTGCATCAGGGTGGCCCCACTGTCCCAACTTGGTCAGGGTAGCCATACTCAACAGAAACTGAATTTCACCAAACGAGAGCGACAATGTCTCAAACGTATTAATAGATCTCGTTTCCCTATAATTTAAGACAATTCGAAATCTCAAATTGAAAATCTCTCAAAAATGAGAACGAAAAAAGTCTCAAAGAGTGATCTTATAAGATATAGAATTTCTCTCATAAGATATATTGGATTATCTTAAAAGATATATAAATAGTCTTAAACGACATTTAATCATAAATTAAGATTACACATGTCTTATTTTGAAGATATCATGTTTTAGTGTGTGGCTGAACATTTTGAAGTTTATTGCTAATGTGAGGGGGAGGACAATATTAAGTCATGACAAATCTGTTAAGAAAATCTGAAGCGGAAATTTGACCAATCCGGGGACTGTGAGTATTCAGGTACACACGGGCTGGTGGTGCAGGGATTGACTCCAACATCGACCACGGGTTCCCGGAACGTCATGGCTGGTGGCTAACCGGAAGTGCTCGGAGAACTCATCTTGTATCAGTCGTCTGAGAACGTCGTCGGTGTTTGTGATGAGGCCGTCAATATCAAATCTGCAATTAATTAATGTCTATAACCGAGGTGCAGGTACGAAAATGTATTTTATTCCTAATTTGTGAACTCCGAGGTATTAATTTATTAATAATTAGAAGTTGGGGATCTAGTGTAGCAAATGTAGCTGGCATTACTGGTATCACGTGAGAACGACTGCAGCGCCATTTTGGTCAAACGGAGACGCCATCTTGAAATTTTCCTTTTTTAATGGCAAGCAATGCTTAAAACGTCAACGGTTCATATCTCAAGAAATACTCAGAATCGAGATCTGAAATAAATTGAAATCGACTGCAAATTTGCGGAACTATCTACAGCTCAAATTTTATTCAATTTCGTTAAGCCGTTCGTAAGTAAACACCAGAATAGACAGGTGAAAGAAAAAAATCAAAAATAATGGACAACCTTTCAGGATTATAATAAACAGTAACCGATAATCTAGTTCTTCTTTAGATCGAAACTAAAGCCACCTTGCATTCTGCTCGTTCTCACGAAATACCTATTAGTTTTCTTAGTTGCAACTCGGTATAGAGATGAGGCACTTACCAAATGTCAAATCGTCATGTGTGTACCTTTTCTGAGAACCCTCAACCTCTCAGGGAATCTCCTCCTTTTCAGAAGATCCTCTACCTACCTGCCTGGGAATCCACTACCTCTCAGGAAACCCTCTTCATTTTAGGGAGTCCTCATAATTTTCAGGAAATCCTCTAATTTTTAGGACACCTTCTACCTGTCAGGGAATCTGTCACCTATCAGGAAGCAGATTCAGAACAGCACTTCCTTTCAGAGAATACTCTACTTTTCAGGAAATCCGCAACCTCTCGGGGAACCAGTTGACTTTCAGAAAATCCTCTTGTGTCCAGGAATTCTCTAGTTTTCAGGGGCTCCGCTACCAGTCAGTGAACAATTTGTGAGAATTTTTTGGACTCACCTCAACATGCGTCGTAGTTTCCTCTTGCCATCTATTGTCCAGATGTAGATCAATTGGGACAGGCGGTTGCTGTCGGTGCTTCTGGCCAGGTTGACCAACCTTTCTATGCTACTGTAGTCGGATGAAAACCAATTGGATTGACCCTCGCTTACCCAGAATGGAATTCTGGTGACGTACAAATTCATCGCCTCCTTCTTGGCATCGGTGTTCTTATCAAAGGAAAAATCAACACCTGATGATAATGTATGAAAAACAAAATACCTTATGAAACAAAAGAAACACCTAGCTTTCATTTTCGGGTAAATGTTGTAACATAATTTTTTAATTAAACCATATCATGTATATACTGAAAACGGGATTGATTTGAGATGAGGACATGAACAATGTCCTCATGTACGTGATACTGCATCAAATTTGATAGCTGAAAAGAAAATACCAGAAGACCTAAAAATTTCAGTTAGATATTTTTTATATTTTCAGACAATTTTTGACAATTTCTGATGACGTACTGAATCGGTGAGAGATGTATTCGTATCCAGTGTCTTTCATTGTCTTGAGGAGGCTTCCAACAAAAACGCCATATTTCGTTGAAGGAACTCCGATGACCACCCACGGCGTCTCTACATTTGACGAACCTGGAATCAAAATGAGTACAGGAACAAATCCAGAAAAATCCTGTATTTATTTTGAAAAACAGACAATTCTGCAGCACAAAGTGGAATTTTACCGTTCCCAAACAGATGATCGATCAGATAATGCGCCAGGAATTGACCCCCCTTGTCCAGAGCAGCGAGGGACAATCTATCCACCTGAATATAAACCCCAAAACAGAAACGAAGTGAAATTGAAAGTTACGAATGCTAACTCACTCTCACATTTGCTACAGTATGGTTTACCTTCAGGTCCAAAAACAGTAGAGAAAGGGTATTTGAATTGTATGTTGAGCTACCTGAAATGACACATGATCTAAAGTGTAACAATTAAAGACCCTTCATGCGGTTTATGTCCAGAGTGATCAGTAGTTACTCAGTTATACCGGGTGTCCCTCTCAGTCTCAGGGTGTCCAGGTAGTCAGTGAATACAGTGCGTTTGCGACACCAACGCAACCTATCGCAAGGGAAACCGTGAAAAGTTTCGGTGGGTTGACCTTCAGAGGAGAATTGGATGTCGGTCTCAATGGCGTTGGCACCGGAACTGAGGACATCCTCGATGTCATCCGCACTGTTGACCATGTGCGCGATCACGTAGAATGGCCTTCCTTAGGAATATACATGTATTTGGACATGCTCAATCACATAAGGGTTACTGGGAAAAGCACCCTCGACTCAACTGCTGATACTCTGCATCCAGCCACTGATGTGGCCATTTGGCAGAAGGCCAATCTCATGTTTGAATCGAGAGCAACATTTAATTGCATCTTTAATGTTTTCTAATTTTTACTGTCATGTTGAAGGTTATTAATTTCCTGCCTACTCTGTATTTCTAAAATTTCAGCTCTCTGTACCCGACTTTTCACAATTCAAAATGCAATCTTTGTATCGTTTAAAAATGTGACGTAAGCCAAAGCTTTTTATTGTCACGTCACACACGTTGGTTTTGTTTGGCGCCGACAGAGGGCAGCACAAGTTGGATAGATAAACGGAACTGCATTATAACAGTTCTAGTAAAAACCTCTTATTTCTCAATTCAAGAAAAAACGACTTGCACCACTCTGACCTTCACCCCTCTAATTTATGAAGTTAAAATCTGTATGTTAATTATGTGGACTTCAGCTTAGATTATGGTCTCATGATTACAGGTACAATTGAGTATAGCAAGCTTACTGTTATCCCCCTGTGACGTCACGAAACAGGTGAGAACCAGGCTCAGCAAACTCAGAATCATCATCTTCGTGGTTCGACAAATCATCTTTGAAAATGAAGCAGTTGCTGTTTCCAATATGCACAATATTCCAAGACTCTAAACCATATCTATTTAAAATTTTAATTCTGAAAGTGAACACCTCGAAATCGAAGATGTAGAAACACGAGTCATGGTTATCTGACATGAAACAGGTTGAACAAAAGATTTGATACCTGATATTGAAGGGTTTTCTCTGAAAGCATAAACTGAATTGTACAATAACCATATGGTCCTGACAAGATTTTAGTTGGATAGATTACTTTCTGTGTTAGACTTGTTAGCTTGTCGAAATCAGAAATTACACAACTTTTTAAGCTTGTAGACAATAGTGATGTGTCTTGACTCCATTTCTGTTGGAGACCTCTAGAATTATTCGAACGAGTGAAATTCCTATCGCGCCTTCTTCCTCGGTAATGCGAGTATCGAGCAGGTGCTGACGTCACACTTATGGCGAGGAAAAGAGGTCTCAAACCGACGTAGAGGAGTGAGGAGATCGAATCTGGTAGGTGCTAATCTCAGGTGGCGGGCGAGTATGTTACTGCTGCCCCTTGTTGCGAGGCAATCACACAGAGCAAGGGTGCATTTCGGTTTTACGAAAGTTTTAGATTGGTATTCCACCTCCAAGATCAATTTATTTGTTTGGTGGCGTTTTTTATTTTGATTTCCGTTCCCACCGTCCAACACCTATTGTAAATTTTCTGCTACAGCAAAATTGTATAATAATACAAAGCAATTGATGCATCAAGCGCTTTTTGAAACTTTATTTCAGATTTTTGTTGGATGATTTTTTAATAAATAATTTATTGACAGAAAGAAATCAAATTAAATTAAAATAAATAAAATATGTGTTCGATAAATGTCCAATCGAACGGCGTCCGCCTTCGTCAATGAAAGAATTCTCGAGATAGAGTTGTCACTTCAATTCGTAGTCCAATTCGTCGCTGGCATCGACCACGAAACTTCCAGGCACGTCCTGGTGGGTGGCCAACCGGAAGTGGACGGAGAACTCCTTGTCCTGTAGCAGTCGGTTGAGAATATCTGGAGTGTTGGTGATGATGCCGTCAATGTCATATCTGCAATGAGATAACGTCTGTCACGATGAGACATGTGAGGTCATGCAGGGTCAAAGGGTGTTTCAGGCAAGACAATGACACAAAAAGGAAAACCAATTTCATATGTATGAGTGGTTTAGTTGATGAAGACAAATAAAATACAGTTTTAGCAGCACATTAGGCGCAGGATTGCCATCCAGCTATATTTTTAGTACTTGTTAAAAACGGATGACAAAGCACCCAATTACATTTCTTAAATTTCCGCCAGGTCCGGGAATTCAATGCAATACCTCAAAACACAATTTGAACTCTAAGAATGACAGAGGCCATCTTAACCAATGATTCCCGAATATCGTCAATCCATACATTTAAAGAGTGTGGGATCACATGTCAGGGATCTATTTGGTTGTAATTTGGCATGACAGGGAACCTTGCTGGGATGAAAGTATGAAGAGTTTGGGTTTGTTGGACTCACTGCAGGGACTGTCGTAGACTGGTGTCACCATCTACCGTCCAATGGTAGATAAGGGTGGACAGGTGGTTGGCACTGTAGGTGCCCCTGGCCAGGTTGACCAGCATCTCCAGGCGGCTATAGTTAGGTGACCACCAGTTGGACTGACCCTCACCTAGCCACAGTGGACAGCTCACATTGAGCGACCTCACCGCTTCGAATTTGGCTTCAATGTTGCTGGCATAGTAGAAGTCCACACCTGTTTAAGGCAAGAAAAAAGTGCTTAGAATCTCCTGACTTACTAAGTCATGAAATGCCCCAAAGATACATATATTCTGGTGACAAACTTAATCGGTAGGCAATTTCGTCGTAGCCAGACTTCCTGAGTGTCTTGAAGAGGCTTTTGACCAGTGCCACCTGCTTTAAGTCCGGTACACCGATGACCAACCAGGGTGTTTCCACATCAGCAGAACCTGGTAAGAAGATGATCAAAAGATTTAAAAAATAGCCCCCATGAAGCACCGTAAGCATTTCTTTCTTTCTGCATTTCTGGAGTATTTCTTTTTACCATTTCCAAACAGGTGCCTAACTAGATTTTGTGCCAAGACTTTGCCGGCCTTCTTCAGAACCTTACTGGGCAAGTCCCTCACCTGAATGCAAACACAAACACAGAAATTAAGTTATATTCAGTTTACATGATGTCAGTTTATCCTTTGTTTCGTTCAAATTTACCTTCAAATCCAAATACAGGAGAGAAATGGTGGTCGAGTTATATGTCGAACTTCCTGTATTACAAAAAAAAAGATAATTATTGATAATGATTCAGTCATGATGATTGAATAAACTGGGACTCTCAATTCTTAGATGCTATAATGCTAAATCCATCATGTAAGTATGTAAATTATGGCAGGGCATGACAACCCGTGCCGTGAGTCCCACATATCCTATTTTCCAGGAATTCCACCTAAAGCTCGATTTACATCTGGGAACTTCAGCTCCATATCGCAGGAGCGTGCTCTGCTCATTCGTGACCAACACTCCTTCGATCTTTTGAGTTTAATCTATAAAATCATTAACTGAAGCCAGGAATGGAGCTTTCACCAGAACACCACTGGCGTCTCCCCAATGACGAAATGATGCTGACGCTGAGCACGCTACTCTGGCACTGAGCACGCTACTCTGGCGCTGAGCACTCTGAACAGCTGTGAGAGCGCCACTGCGACGCTTTCTTGTCATGACATTGCCGCTCATGTCAATGCACACTCATGTTAATGCACTCCGTTGCGTTCAGTGAAATCGGATCCCATGAGAGGATCCCTTCAGGATAGGAAAATTTAGATTCGTGATGGGAGTCCCAAACGTTCATAGCAGCCACGATTTTTCAGTTTAAACCTGAAACTGTGATTTTTTTGCTCCTATGCGACAAAGATCGTCTTCACAGATGTAAGCTATGCTCTGTCCAAGTGACCCCTCAGATAATTACCTGGTGTTCCTCTCAGTCTTATGTAGTCCAAATAGTTGGTGAACACTTCCCTGGCGCTGCAGTAGCGCCACCAGTCACAGGGAAATCCGTGATAGTTCTCGGTGGGTCGGCCATCTGATGAGAAACTGATGTCGGTCTCGATGGCGTTGGCACCGGAGTTGAGAACACCTTCGATGTTGTCCACACTGTTGACCATGTGTGCGATCACGTAGAAAGGCCTTCCTGAGCACGCATGGACACGCATGAGTTACGCATAGTCACCAAAAACCTTTTCTATGTTAACATAACAAGTATACATAGCAAGACCTACTATTATCAGTCGATGACATCCCCCTACAACAGGTGATAACCAGGTACAGGAACAGCAGCATCACCTGCGAGGTCCGACAGATCATCTTTTAAGTCGGTGCTGTTTCCGTTGCGCACGATATGCAAGAGGCAAGAAGGTGTGTGATCAGAAATACTCAAATACATCACTGCTTGCTGCTTCCTGTCATGATTTTCTCTCCAGAATATGAGTACACACATGAGTAGCCATTTCATGAGACTAAGCCTTTCAATTTGTTGATGCACACACACATGAGCACATGATGCGAACTTTGCACTTGGACCAGGTGAATGAAAATAATTTGGGAGGAGATCTCAACTCTGTGCAATAAAACACAGTTTGACCGGCCCAACGGAAGTACCTTCAATTCCTGCCAGATTTGACCCCCCTATCCTCACTCTGCGACATTGTAACCTAATTTATTTACCATTTGTGTGATTGACGTCACGTCACTGACATCACACAAATAGCACCTGGGTCGATTGTAGACTTTGCAGTGATAAACAATGGTCCGTTAGCTTAGTTGGTAGAGTGACATTTTAATAATGCCGAGGGCGTGGGGTTCTCACTTGAGCCAAGTTGTTATTTAATTTTATTTGGAGGTGTCACAACACAATATGCCGTAATGGTTAGGATTGAACTCGTGATCGCTGTAAAATAGAAAAAGTTCGGTGATAAAGGAAATAAAAGGGAAAACCCCATCATCTCTTCATTGTAAACGACATTGTCAGGATGTGAACCCTGGACTAGCAGCAAACCCGGGAAATGGAGAATACCCAGATTGAGCAACAAACAGAAGTGGCTAACTCAACATATATCCAAGAGGGGTCGCTGTAGTCATGCTCCTAAGAGGTCGTATGAGGTCACGACGAAACTCGATGTCCCATAGATTTTGCATGGCAAGCATTGGTCAAGATAAACCTAATAAATCACTGATACATTTTTTTAAATTGAAATTACCATCCGATCGAGGAACATCTGTCCTCTTTTTAGGACTCAATTCGACAATTCGGTATAAATAAATAAAATCCAGAAAATCGTGGACACTTGCAAGCTGATCACAACCGTGGTGTGGGTGCGTTTATTATTTTAAATAATAATCAAATAATCGAGACACCGCACGAGGAGTCGAACCTGGGACCACCGAATCACAGTCAGTCGTTAACCAACTGGGCTACGACAATTATTTTAGGAATTACTATAGTATTTTAAATCTTTTACGACCCAATAGTAGTACTACATGGTCGTATAGTACATTTTTGTAAGGGGCGTTGCAACGCCCCTCGTGATTATATTCAAGGCTAAATATTAAATAAAATAAAATATTCATAATAAATTCATAATGAAATAGGGGTTGTCTCCGGGACAGCACCGGACGAAAAAAGACGGCCAGAGTCGGGGAGAAACTCTCAAATATTAAATGTTTAAAGATGAAGCTTTTGTTATGCACCGACAGAGGGCACTACAAGTTGGGATGGTAACTGAGACCTTATCATAACACTTCTAGTAAAACCTGTTTTTTTCCCCAATTCAAAATGCAATCTTGGAACGTGATTGGATCGTTTGAAAATGTGACGTAAGCCATTGGTTTTGTTTGGCGCCGGCAGAGGGCAGCACAAGTTGGATAGTAAACCCTTAGTTTTTCAACTTGTGACTGGATTACTCGCTTGTTTTAAAATAATTAGCCAAACTATTTCTGTGATGTCGTATCCAGAACAGTCTTACGTCTTACATCTTACAGTCACTCGTCAATACGGGAAAGCTTCAATACGGGAAAGCGTCAATACGGGAAAGCGTCAATACGGGAAAGCGTCAATACGGGAAAGCGTCAATACTGGAGAGCGTCAATACCAAGTAATCGGAGCAGACCAAATTGATCGAAAGTTGAAAGTTGGACAAGTCAAATGAAGATCATGAGGGGACTTACCTAGTCCACGATGTCACCACAAAAAAGGAATTCCTCAAACGTAGTGTCAGGACACCGCCTTTGGAAGAACAAGTTAACACGTAGACGCGTTAAAAAAATAAAATAAACGTTCCTGTCAACTATTGTATCGAACTTCAGTAGCCCGTATTTTACTGACGACCGATTTTGAACTAGTGAAGTAAAGAAAAAGTCAGTAAAAAGTAACAACAACAACGTCAGAGGTCCTGTTTACCGACAAAAATGGTGGCGACCAAGAAGTCAACGCTCGAGTCTGATTAATGAAACTAGACTGGTCGAATGACGTTTTTCCTTTCGTCATCATGCAAAACTGGCCTTGTGAGGTGGTACAGATGATGATGCTGTTGAGGGGGATGTAGAATGAGGGGGGTGGGGGTAAAGTGCTAGAACCGAGTTGTGGGTGTTTATTGTTTAGCGTTGAACCTGCGCGTTCAACTGTAACGTCTTTTGATGTTGGTGGAATAGGGTCAGAGAGTGCTTCTCTCTCGATAGAGCCTCACCTCAGCCCCTGATGTACAGGTAGTTACATGGAAGATAGTTGCAGTTGCATAACTTAATACCTGCTGCCGCTCCTCTCTCTCTCACCCACTGTATTTTATTCACTGCAATGGTGGCGTATAAACATTTGGACAGAAGCTGAAGCAACAACGCTCTCAAACTTTGACGTTCCATGTCAGGACGAGAGTCTGATCGATGCTTGGTGTGATTGCCTCGTAACACGGGGCAGCACCTTCCAGAACTGATCCCTCCTCAGTCCGCTACGTCTTTTGTCTCACCGGCGCCGGTCAGATCCAGATTAAACCCTGAGGGGGGCCGAGGCAGTCGAAATCTTGAGACGCCGTTGCAAATTATCCCCAAGGACATTTTTGATTTGAACAACATTTTTTTAAATAAACCCTGTAATGAATTCTGTATAAAGTTACATATAAAGTGTGGAAGAAATTTCGAATAGATTAGATTAATCCGGCAGGCGTCAGTGACGTCAACATCTGCTTGATACTCGCATAGAAAAGGCGCTTGATTTCTCTCCCCAAAAAAATTCCAGAGATTTCAGCCGGGAATTGAACCGGTGATCGGTGCACCTTCTAACTATCGGTTGTGGCGGCCACATTTGGTCAACCCGATATACGGAATTTTTTAGTCGCTTTAATTCTATCGTCATTGTACAGGTAAACAGGATTTTTTTGTATCTGTATTCGTTCATATTTCTATTGAGATATAACTATTGAGATATGGCGAGGCGCAGGTTGAGAATCGCTGTTGGTTGTTACAGGTTGAAAATGCACGGGGGTGTGGGTGGGTGGGTGCCACATTTCTTGGAAGAGGGGATGTTGGGGGGTGGTAGACATAAGAGTGTACTTTTGTAGGGCACACAGGTAAACGACAGCACCGGAACGGCGTTACCTGCATTCTAGCAGCGCTCGAGTCGAAAGTGTAACCCCAAAAAAGTGCTGAACTCCACGTCGAAAAACTCTCCCGTGGAGGAGGGGGAGGGGTGGGGGCGGGGGTGGCGTCAGGTATACAGGGTAAATACGCACCCCCACTCGTCGTCCAGGTAGAAAAAAGACAGCTGGCGCGAATGTCGTCATCACGATCTCTTATGGTGTACGAGTGCCGCCGTTACGTCACTTAGAAAGTGCGGTGAATAAGCGCGGCGGCAACGAGCACCCAGTTTACATTCGTCGTCACCAGGTGGAACCGACCAATGTTCGTCCTAATCCCATTCACCGAGAGGGGCGCTGGTATAGCATTTGAGAGACGACTAGAGACCGAAGGACTCGACTTCGCCCGGGAGCATAAAACTGGTGAAAAGTGATGTCGATATTATTGGAAACAATCGATTGTTGATAATTCATTTTTTGGCGACTATCGCGCATCACTAAGTAGAAACGTGTTTTTTTGTGGCAACTATAGACTTTATTTTTGTAACGTCATTAGCCGCACTCCCTCCTTCTGTATTTCAACTACAACTTCATTCGAACCTCCCGCTTCTTAGTCTTCCCTAATTTCCGGTAGATGGCGACACGTGTCTGCAAAAATACCCTTTCCCGGAGCCTATGCACCATGTGACTCTCCAAATGATCACATTCTTAACTCAAGCTCCCGCCTATGATATTTTTAGTTATTAAATTCACATCTCATGAATGCGACAACATAAAAACCTGAAGTAAGCTTCGCTGTCCTTAGAATTTGCGGAACTACATATCTTATCCAGAGTAAATTTCATGGTGTTGCGTTACGCCGTTGGTGAACTCTCAAATCCCAGACAGCAAAGACCAACTTTGTTTCATAAAATTAGATCGATCAGGGAATCGATCAGGTTCCGGTAACTTTATCCATCGATAGCTCCAACTGAACTGAACTCCGCCAGAGGGCGGCACCAATAAATGTCGAATTATAGAAATATGAAGCCGCTTTTCATTTTTTTTCGTTCGATAGAAAAAAGCACATTTTTGAAGTCTATCGATTAGAAGAAAGAGGGTTGTGTCGGGGGGGGGGGGGGGGAAGAAGTAGAAAGACATTTGGAAAAGAATATAAAGGTGCTCAAAATAATGGGCCTTGTTATATTTGTGCCACACTCGAGTGAAGGAAGGGAGTGGTTGATGGGATGAGATGGAATGCTCCAGGGGAAAGGGGGGGAAAAGCGAAGAGATAAAAAGTTACGAATGACGTCGATAAAAAATCGAAAAATTTGTTTTTCGTAATTTATGGAGTTACCCCTCAGGGGGGAGAAAAGTCTTTTCTCGCTCGGGAGAGGGGGACTGGGCGCATCGGGATAATCGTAGCATCCCGTCTGTAGAGAAAGAAAGGCGACAGTTTTGGGGACATGAACATGAGGCGTTTGATGCAATCGTTGCAGCATTAATGTCATCGCGGTTTTCGCTGGATAGTCGATTATACAGTGTGCCCTAAAAAAAAAGAGCCCTTTAAAATTTACAATTAAAATTGGATAACGTTAATCGAACTGAATGTAATTTCACACACTTATTGGTAATACATTCCTTTTTCAATTGCCATTCTGAACTTGCGTGTATGTGACGTCATTGTTTTGCTTTGCGATTCTAAAAATGGCGTTTAATGACGAGCATCACACCGCGATATGTTTTTTACGTAAATAAATATATTTTTTAATAAGTCAACCAATAGTCCGATTATTATGAAACTTGAACATAACTAAGACAACTGTATCCACTTTCGAATTCCGAGACTCAAATTTTAATTTTCAAATTTCTCACTATATAAGTTGCGCCTTGACGGTGACGCTTGTTGATTGTCGATTGCTCAACTCTGTTGCAAAAATGTCGTTCAACTAAGATAAAATTGCAATGTAATATTCGACATAACAACAATTTTAATGCCAAATGAGTTAATGCTTAACGAGTTTCCAAACAAAAGATGGATTTTAGGCGAATTTGTACAATCTTTAGCGAAAGATAAACCAAACCGTGGAACTTCTGAACGAGCACAATTTACAAATGGAGCATCAATCCGCTCGTTTTCCGGATATTTTGTTTGGAAACTTGTCATTTGACTTCATAATTTGTTGTTTTGTCACATTTTATCTTAGGTAAACGACATTTTTTCAGCAGAGTTGAGCAAAAACGAATTGAATAAGTAATCGGTAATCGACAAGAGCCACCGTCAAGGTGCAACTTTAATAGTGAGCAATTTGAAAATCGAAATTTTAGTCCCAGAATTCGAAAGGGGATGATACAGTTGTCTCAATTATGCTCAAGTTTCATAATAATCGGACTATTTTTGCTCGACTTATTAAAAAAAATTACATATGAAACATATCGCGTTGCGATGCTCGTCACTAAACGTCATTATTAGAATCGCAAGATAAACCCATGACGTCGCATACACGCAAGTGCGGAATGGCAATTCAAAAAGAAATGCATTGGCAATAAGTGTGTGAAATATCAGTCAATTCGATTAACGTTTTCCAATTTTTCTTTGTAAATTTTAACATGCTCTTTTTATTAGGGCACACTGTATATACACCCTGGCATGTCTCCGGAACGAACTCGTAGCTGTCGGCAGTTGCTCGCAAAAATGGTGACAAAATTACCATTTATTTAGTTCCGGGTGGAGTTCTTTTTTCCCCCAATTTGGGGCGTGGAAAAATTCTGTGTATAGCAGAAAAAAATGAAATCGCTGCATTATATATGGACGTGTACATGTTCTGTAAATTGTGCGAACGAATTATACGAGTATGACGTACTGAGTATGGCATTTGATTTATGACGTCCCAATATTTGATTTTCCAGGCTGACAGCAAACTGCTCGTAGGAAATCTGATCAGGAACTATTTTAAAAATACGTTGTCGGTAGGGAGTAGGGACCTACCGATTACACAATGTCTACACGGGTATTAGACGACAATTACACGGAAATGATACGGGCTGTTTTAAATCAGTTCATCAACCATCCGCTTGTAGGAGATTGAGTGGAATAGTTTAATGATCCTATTGGCAATGTGTTGGAGACATTACGCCTCCAGGGAGAACGGATGCCCAGTTGGCTCTCAAGGTTGAGAGAGCCACCTGGCCTTGGTGCATCAAGGTCACCATGCGGTGGTGACTCTGGCGCCGAGCCAGCTACCCTGGGACAAGGGTTGCCTGCTGATCCTCGTATGCACACTGCATGACACAAATGCATGACTGAATGTATGAAGTACAACTCATTGTAGCCCAGTCGGTATTAGGACTGGCTGTGGCAGTTGTTGTAGCAGTGGTTGTGGCTGTTGGCAGTCCCATGCAGGTTCGATTCCTGGCATGGCTCTCGAAAATTGTGATCAAAATGTACTGGATGTGCCCCTTGCATAGTGTCTAAGCACCATGAGGGGTACAGAGAGCCTGTAGTGTGGTTGACTACAGTTGATTGGAAATTTAAACAAGTGTGTGCATGCATTATATAAATACCGGCATCCTGCTTTATCCTTTGATACTTGTGTTGTTGCCACATATAATTAGTTGTGTCATCATTGCCACTTGTAATTTGGCTGCTGTTGGAAATAGGCCCACTGTAATGTTGGCATATGTAATATGATATGATACAATGCTGATATTGTGCATTCCAGTGGGGGAGGAGGCAGAAAGGGGGAGAGCACAAGTTTGGTGTACAGGGACAAGTGAAACAGGAGAGAAAGAGAGTAATCTGTCTCTGTGCTCTCTCTATGACAATATAGATCAGAATGTCAGTCACTAGCGATCTATTGGGAGGTAAAATCTGTAGGTAAAATTTTATTTAATTCCGATTACAATATATACCCACAAGCAGTCCCGGATGGGGCCCATGGCGGGGGTCAAATGACCAGTTAAGGACAAAGGTGTGGTTGTCCTATCCTAACAGGCTCTT
>JAQGBY010005780.1:0-14107 GCA_034698785.1 Mycogona germanica | reverse complement strand
TTGAAGTGCATCAAAATCTTAAAATACGCTTTTAAAGATCCTGGTGCAATCTTATTGAAGTGCATCAAAATCTTAAAATACGCTTTTAAAGATCCTGGTGCAATCTTATTGAAGTGCATCAAAATCTTAAACAGACCTTAAAATAAAATTAAAAAATTATTTAAAGGTGTGTTTTGGTCGATTTTTGGTGAAAGCTGATTGGTGGGTCTCGAGAAGGTGTAAATTGTAATGAAGGAGGGGGTTGGGATATGACGCTTTCCAAATAGCCAATCGGCTAAGCAAAGGCTTTTTCGTGCTCTTTCAGTTCTAGTGACTTTCCTGAGGTTTACTCGGCCAGAGAAAACGAGAGATAGAGAAGAAAATAAAAGGATAACAAAAGAGATATGTAAGAACGCCCGAGGAGCCGTTCTCGTTTGTTTGTTTCGGCCAAATTGAAGAAAAAAAGCTGCTTCCCATAAACTCTGGTGGAGATAGGGTCTGGGATTTACCGGATAATAGAACTCTCGATAGCGTTCAGGTTGACGAAATGCAAGCAGAACGCTTCACTATATATATATTGGAAGGTTGATAGATTTTCAATCTCTTTTTCGTTCAAAATTATTGGATATGTGACATTGGATATTTGCAATTTTTGCGTAGTTCGGCGTTGACGTCGGTCGGTCACATCTGTTTTTCTGCGCCGGAAAGAGAACTAAAATTATTTTCTGGTTCCTCACTTTTGTCGCCAGATGCCCGATTCTACTCCCTTTCAGATTATCAGATGAAATACAGAATATGTCTGACCTCCTTCCGGTTTGAAGGGGAAAATGCAATGTTTCAAAAGAACAAAAAATTACCAGACCACCTTTACAAATTTTAAAGTGCAGCGTAAGATCATTGATTTTCTATACACTGCAGCCTAGATCCATCAATTGTATTAATGCCCCCTATGGATCCAGACGGAAAGGTCCTGTGTGAACTTGAGACCAGTTTCCAAAGCGATCGTTATAGAGATCCTACCCTCTATATAAATGCAGAGTTTACGGCACCATTGAACCCCCATTAAATAACAAGGGGTGCGTTTATAGGATCAGATAATTTGGGGTGCTGTTAGTGCTAGGTCTACGGAGGCTGCTAGTCTACTCCGTGTGACGTCAGCTCACGGGGACGCTCCAGCGATCACAGCTCGGGGGGACACGGTGTATTCAGTATATAGTTTTTGTTTTATCGATCGGATCGACCATTGTTGACCCTAAGCGACAGAGCGAGTCGAACCGCGCGGCGGCTGGTTGGCCACAGATGCGTGGGTGGTGTTTGTGGGTGGGACCCCACACCCCACCCCCTCACGACTGTTTACCCCCAATCCATCACCCATTTTTGATGCCGATTTGTGAATCGCCCCGTTTATATTCGGAGGCAGCAGACGCGAGGAATTCCACAAGCGTTTCAATAGCGTATCAATATCATGTGATTTGTTGAATTCCTTGTGATTTGTTAGTGACATATGATTAGTTCACCTTGTAATTTGATTATTACTTTGTGGTCTGATGGTTTGTGATTTCTTTCTGCATTTGCCTTAATTGACTTTCTGAATTTTATAAAAAAGGGGCAAATTTATAAAGCAGTTTTTCAAACGCTTTCCTAATATTTTCTTTTGCGGTTTCCATTTTCAAAGATATTTGGCGTTTTCCTGTTCAAGCAGTACAATTTCTTTCTGCATTTGCCTTTATTGACTTTCTGAATTTTATAAAAAGTGGTGAATTTATAAAGCAGTTATTCAAACGCTTTCCTAAGATTTTCTTTTGCGGTTTTCATTTTCAAAGATTTTGGCGTTTCTGTTTAAAGCAGTACAATTCGGACATATAATTTCTATTGTGTTTGTGGGTTATGTGCAGTGACGGGGGTCTCGAGAGGATTGGGAGTCGAACAAGCGACTCGGAAAGATAAACGGCAGCGTGTCCTCTCAATTGTGGCGGCACACGAACCCATTTCCGCTCTCTATTAATTATTGGAGCAGCGGAAATTAAAGGGGTGACTCTCGACGTTTATGTAATCGCGCTACTCAAATGTGCTGATTAACGGAGGACGCTGAGCCCGAGGGTGGTTGGGTTCGTTTCTGCGGCGAATTCAGAGACCAACTAGACTACGTATGCAATGCCACTGGCAATATAATAGTGTGGCGGGGCGGGGATTAGTGACTTTTTTGGTGCTGAATTGGCAATTTGATTCGGGGCGCCATCGTCGACTGAGGTACTATGAAAAATAGATTGCTGACTGGTCTAGTTTTTTTCATTTTTAATTGGGCGTGTTAAATATCTCATTACACGAAAGTCTACGGTTGCCCTGAAAATGTGTTTCTAGCTTCCGTGACACTTGTAGCACGATCAGTTGTGTTTCTCTTTCTCAACGTTCCAGGATGAGTGTTTTTCTTCTCTAAATGTCAGATATCACCAAAAAAAAGTGCTTTCTTTAAATGAACCTGTAACAGAAAAGCAATTGTGTTCGAAAAACAAATTCACGATGGTAGTTCTTAAGAAGTAGGCCAATCTCGCGTCGCCTATATTGAAGCGAGGGCCCGGCGACGCATTTTAAGTGAAAGAGTGGAGTTTGGTCTCAGGAGGACATAGTTCTTTGTTCTGGTCGTTATAGAAAGAAGAGTGTCTGGCAGTTTTATCGCTTTAATCTCTTTCATCGGCTTCGATAATCGTGAACCGCGAACAGATTTCTCTGTGGCATGCGCGTCAGGTCTCGTAATGCCTCGATTTTGTTTGTGCCAATACACTTAAACAAATTGCCAGCCACCAGGCCATCTGCTTTTGTCTGGAAGACATTGTGAACTCTCTCTCTCTCACACACACACACTGTATTTATCGATATGAGAAGTTCCGAGAAAAATGAAGTCATAAATGCCAATTCAAATGTCTTCTGCGATCAGCTCTGTTGTGCCAGTGGTAGCAAAACAGTTGCTCTTTTTGGTCTTTTGGTCTCTTTTTGTGCAATGCAATGCATTTGAAAATGCTGCGTGAGTTTTACTGTAATTATTTTAAAAAAATATATATAAAATTTATAATTCTTTTGTCCAACACCACACATGTTCTGGTCTTCAGCTGACTGTATTTCTTTAATCGGTTTACGAGTGAGTCTTTCGTGATATTCAAAATTATTTATTCGACAATGAAAACAACCTTCTACAAGTACAAATTTGGTACATCTCTTCAAAAATCACATCATGAGCAAAATTTAATTAAGAAAATGATCATATTCACGCTTCCAAGGGTCACTTCATAAAACGAGCCACTTATCAATTTAACACATGTACGAGTATAACCAATTAGCTATAGAGTATAAATAATCTTTCGCTAAAGTATAACAAATTCCCCGTAAGCGTTTAAAACGCTGATTATTATAAAAAGTTAATTTATTGCAGGTTCATGTATTAAAATGTACACCTACTTTTAAATTAAATTAGCTTTTGTGGTAGCTCATTTTTTTTTTTTGGTTTAATCATCCGATAACAGGTTGATTCAAGTTCCCTGTAGTGGGCAAGTAATTATTATATCCGGTTTTCAACAAGACTCGATTGTATTGTAATTTGGCACCATGGTTTAATTATTTTTACATCTAGATTCTAAAATTGGCAGTGAACATTTTTGCAAATCAAGCTCGCACAACTTATACAGTATAACAAAATATAAATTACATTATATTGTCTGAATGGTACTTTAATCATCAGTAAGCAACTACGGTTTAACAATAAATGCATAGAAACATATCGCAAGAAAATTGTTTATTTCGGTGAAACGACATCAGCTCACATCCATGTTCAAATTGGTGAATTTCAATTTCAATCAATGTAAATGTCTCGATCACAGAGAGGTCGACAGGTCTTTTCGGGTATTTGACTGAGCTGGCTTTGTCAAATGAATTTTTTTTATCCTTTGCAGTTGAATTATGTTTTATTATTCTGACCTGAAAGTCTTACGCTGTGAAACAAAATATTTTATGTTAATGACAATTAGGTTTTGATGTGAAAAATAAATTGTTTCATGTATTCAAAATATTTTTTGTGATAAACCAATGATATTTAACGGACTCGAGCAGAAAGGAATTCCTGCGGCGAAACCAAAAGTTATTAAATTACAAAATATACACATGACTACAACAGTAAATTGTAAGTGTGGTATAATTGAATAAACCAAAGGACTTGATCTGCTCAACGAACGAAAAATAATGTTGTAATAAATTTGTTGTTCAGTGTCACGGCCTAGCAGTCTTTGATATCCACTCACTCAAACCAACAAAGTTGAGAGTACCGTGACCGTAACGTATTTGACCGACCAAATATGTCGTTTGAACTCTGGGCAAGATCCTCACACATGCCGACAGTCACAAATTAAAGGACAGGTCATCCAGATCAGACGGAGGTTTCGTAGAGGAGAACAGGCGGCGGGCGGTTGTCGTCGTCTGGGTCATGCGGCACGCCGGTGATGGCGCTCTTGAGGTCGGCCAGCAATCCCAGATCCACGATCTCACCGTGCTGCTCGATCTGGTCACCGATCCGTCGCAATGTGTCGGCCAGGTTGATGCCGCCACTAAGGTTCAGTCGTTTACTGGCCTCCACCATGCGCTGCCAGCTCTTTTCGTATTCGCTGCGGGCCAACTCGATGCAGGTGGAGGTGAGAGCTAGCCCGATCAGGATGTAGACGGTGCAGAGCAGCATGAACATCTGGTGCTCGGGCACCAGGTCGCCCAGCCCGATGGTGGTCATGGTGATGAAGCAGAAGTAGAAGGACTCGAAGAACGTCCAGCGCTCCCACAATATGAACAGGGCACCGCCCAGGGCGATGTACAGCACCAGCAGAGCCATGGCCCCCAGTACGCGCAGCGACGTCTGGGTCTTGCTGGGACCGGCCGGCACGTCGGCCACGGCTTCCGGTTCCGGTTGAGCGGCGGTGCCGTTTTGGTTGTGCGGCTGTTGGGGTGGCTGTTGGTTGGGGTGGGCGGCGGCGTGGGCGGCCGCCTTGGCCGCGGCCGCTTCCGCCCGGAGTCGGCGGTTTAAGGCCAGCCGCTTTTTGGACTTTTTGTAGACGTACTTGACGAACTCGGCGAACAGCTTGCCCATATCGCCGATGGCAATGAGTGTGACCGGGATGCCCAGGAAGGCGTAGACGATGCAGAAGACGCGGCCGCTGGTGGTCACCGGGGCGATGTTGCCGTAACCTATGGGTTAAGGAGACGTTTGTTTGAGACAGGAAAGAAAAAATACAATCCGAATTAGAATAGAAATTTTAGACAGTGTGATTCACTAATGGGATATAAAAAAACATCGCACCTAAAAATCTGGTGAAAATCATAAAAAATAAATATTGAAGGTGTTGTGAAACACGCCGAGACAGATGTAAAATAAATGAAAATACACTAATTCCAAGGAAATGGAAACCAGTATAATAATGTCCGATAGTAAGACAATTTAATCCGTCAGGTACAGAGAATATAAAATACACGAGCTTTCGATATTTATAATTTTACTATTATTTTTATACGATTATTTAACGATTACAAGTCACTTGATAATGGCCTAGCGGTCGAAAGCTCGTTTATTTTATATTCTCTGTACCTGATGGATTAAATTGTCTTACTATCGGACATTATTATACTGGTTTCCATTTACTTGGAATTAGTGTATTTTCATTCATAAAAAATAAGTCAAATTTTAGTTGAAAAAATATATGAATAGCACTCAAAATAACCGTTAGCTTAACATTTTAATCAGCATTAAAAATAATCGTTTATTCAATATGGAGGGTCGCTTCAGCATTTACGATTGTAAATACTGTAGTTTGACAAAAAAATTCACAGATGCGAGGTGCGTTATCCTCATTGTGTACCTTTGGACGTCAATAACTGTCATGCACAGAGAGGATAGGATAAATTTAGCGTTGGCAATCACTAACAGCACAAAGGCTATTCACGGCAGCTAACCGCGCGGATTTCAGGGGCAAAAACAACTCATTTTGTGGACTGAAAGAATTGGTTCCCTTCGAATGTACCAGCAGGTATGATTACGTGAATTTCTTTGTACACTAAGTATCACAAAAAGATCAAAACGATAGTTATTATAATAAAATGGGGGTTGTCTCCGGGACAGCGCCGGACGAAAAAAGACGAACAAAGTTGGCGAGACAACCCCCATTTTGAGACAACCCCCATTTTATTATTATATTTCAAGTACGATCTTTTGCCTCTTCTTATACGATAGTTATTAATTTTATGACTAGGATGTCAAACCACTTTTTTCTTCCATGTACTGCAGTGAAAGCAAAACATGTGAATGCAACTGATCTTATATTTTACAGCACCTTCAATGGAAACACATACAAGAAAAGAGGCCCAATTTCTGTTGGTCCTGCAATGTGCGTCAGGCTTCAGGACGACACGTCTTTATTCAGGTGGTCCCTTCTGCCACTCTCAATCATCCCACTTTCCTCCTCCGCCAAATCTGCACCACAATTATGTGCCGACGTCGCTCCAATTTGGACAATTTGTGCTCTCTCTCTCTCTATCTATCTCTCCCAGTCTCACTCGTCCCTCTTCCATAAATACATGGATGTCGAGTCTCCCAATTGAAACCAATTGGGGTCGATTAAATTAACGATAATGCGCTCTTATTGTGCACTTATTCCTGACGCGCATGCGCAGAGGCCGGCACCCCCCGAGTGCGGGAGCCCACGATTGGTGGCAATTATAGAATGCACGTACATTTGAGTGTTCCAAATTTTTTTCTCTCGCTCTTTCTTAGTCTCTATCTCTCCCTCGCTCGCTCATCGGTCGAGCCGGGACAACAGGGCACAGATATAATTATGTCTTATGTATACGGGCAGCCAGCCATTAGCGACGTTAAGAGATAATTATGTGTGTCCATAGTCGGTGTCACCATAACAGTAATGTGGGAAGCTGGAAAACGAAGAAATGTCTGTATCAGTACACTGTGTCCTGAAAAAGCCACCGATAATAATTAATTAAAAAAACACATTTTGTCTTGAGCTATATGAAGAAGTACGTGCTTCACTTCGGGGCACTGTATTTTTAAGTTAATATATTTTGCAATGCTATCCTCTTTTTCGGTTTTCTCTTGAATCTTGTATTTTTTTTCCTCTATTTTGTTTGTTTGTTTCTAATCGATGTGTGTTGGCGTTCGACAATGCGATTCGGTCGCCACTTCTGTTTCAAACTTAATAGAAAAGTTATGGTCAATCCAATTATGAAATTTAATACCGTAAAAACTATTATCGATGCTCTCTGAATGAAAGTAATTTCTTTTTGTTTGAAAACAAGTCTAAATCGGGTCAGGCGGTTCTAACAAATAAACTGACGTCACGAAATTGATTTCTGAAAAATCAATTGTCTCTCTCTCTGTGCAAATGAATGGTCCGAGAAAGCACAGTAAGCCTCGTGGCTGTTTGACTTAGTCTCATCCGTCCTTATTGGCGGTTGCCTAGCAACACTTAGGCTTAATTATTGTTTGTCATATATCGATGACACGTTCAAATATAGATTTGCGTTTGAGCCCACATCGGATTATATGATATCGGGCCACAGACATGTACTTATGAATAAGCCGATTAATAAAACAATGAACGCTCTTATTGATTGCGGCCATGTACAGTACTTTGCATGTCATCCTGAATGCACGAAAGCTTAGGCGACTTGCTGTGCTCAACACAAGCACAGGTACATGGACAATCACCAGATTTTTGGTTTATTATTCTTGCAAACAAAACTGCACATACAAGAAATTAACTGTTTGTATTGACGTCCATGGTCCGCTAAGCGACGTTAAGAGATTGTCGCCGCTGGGGTCGCTCTGAATTAACCATGGTTAACATGGCTGTTCTAACTAACTAAAACGATTAAATAACAAAGAACACAAAAAACCCAACACTACCAATCATAATGTTAGGAAAATGGAGACATGCAATAGTAACGCCACCTAGTGATAACGCGAATTGAACAGATCGAACAGTTGATGTTTAATAAAAAATTATTTAATGTATATATATATTTAATGTAGATAATCTTCATTAGCAACTACTACATCGAAACATTGAAAATTATTGACGGTCTCGGTAATGAAACCATAATTCACAAATGAAAATCAACATATTTGAACCATCCTCAAGTACGGTATATTACAGTACTCTGTTCAATTCGATTACCTTGTATCGATAGTTAGGTATTAATATCATGCATATAGAATGGTGGTAGTTTATTTTTCACTTTTGCTGACCAAATTCAGCGCTGGTCTCCATCTCCCTGTTAGACCTCCTCTCGTCTCACCACCCACTCACTCGATCAGTCCCTGACATTGCCACCCCTTCAATCTATTATTTTTTTTTACTCCTGCGAGGACACCCAGCACTCCACCAAATTGCTCTCGACCGAATAAGCTTCCATTAAATTGCCGGGTCCGAATACGGCGACCGGCTTCCCAATTGTCTCTCTCTCTCTCTCTTTTTCGCCAGGCTGTTTTCGGTGGCCACGTCTGCGCGCTATGGTCATCTCACTTGGTCAGTTTGCGTCTCTCAGACCGTCGCATGAGGGGCTGGCCAATCTGTGGCACCGCCCCCACTACCACATTTTTCTTTGCAGTTGGGCAGAGCCAGAATATAGCAGCGCTGATTTCTTTTTCTTGTCTCAGTCAATGCACACCAACTGGGAACTGTTAAGCGTCATTTAAACCAGAGGATTTTGTTTGGTCGCATGCGAAGGGATCTTCTCCGGTCGCGTGAACTACTCGAATTTTTACGCGGAATAAAAAATAAAAAATTCGCGTAGTTTACGCTCCACTCGCATGCGACCAAAATCCTCTGGTTTAAATGACGCTTTACGAACTCGCCTAAGCATCGATACTGCCATTGTTCCACATCGAATGTTTGGAAACTTTCGTCCAAAATTGGCACCCTTTCCCACTCGAAAGCGCCACCAACGTCAACGACTGAAAGTTCTGCATTGTCTTGTGCGGTGTGACATCACACGCCGGGCTTCTTCAGACTGCCATAAATATTTATTTGAACGCTAAGCAAAAACGGATTACCGGTACTGTAAAGAGAATAAATTCAGAAATATGGCTGTCCTCCATAAAGAATTGTTTGGAGTCGTTTGGAGTCCTTCATTGGAGTGTAAAAGCGGAGACCGGTCAAAGGAAAAATACATCGTAGTTGATTTTTTTGCCTTTGTTGTTTGTCGCTTGCCCGGACCGAGCTGACCATACAGACTGGCGCATCCGCTATATCCGCCGCCCTCATTCTATCGACCACCCCACCTCGTTCTTCCTCCAATTACAATCGGAATTAATTGTGTTACGGACGCTTGTGTTCGGCCGCCACCTTGACTTCGGCTGCCGTCAAGTACGGCGCGTTGTCCGAATTCAGATGGATCGAATGTCTGGACACGTCTCGATTTTCGTTCACATCGCTTGCCCTGCAGAAATGATTGCGCGCAACACAAAAAAAACTATCTTGTAGCACTAATCGCTACATTTGGAAATTAAATAAATTTTAAAAAATCTCTCACATCAATTAAAAAACACGACAAGACCAAAGTGCCCTGAAGATAAAGTAAATTGTCAGAAACTTTCATCTAAATGGAAAGACTATACGAAAAAATAATTTATTCTCTTCATTTTGAAACTTTTTTATGAATGCACAATATTAAAAAAATCAATTCTAATAAATATTTTTGTCTCTAACAATTATTAGACTGTATTGCTTGGCTGGTCACCACATAACCCATGAACTCAAAGTGGATGGATATAAGTGTCATTGGTGTTATTATGTTGTTACTTTGGTAGTAAAACAAATTTCCCCAGTTAAACCACAAATAATTTCGTTTTCGGACAATCTACTGATTCTCCAGCCAACTGTTTTTCGTTGATGTCCCCGGGCATGCGCCGTACTTTACTGTATGATCATGTGTGCGTCTCCTTCAGACTCCTCTTGGTGCTAGAAAATGTACGCGTGTCTCATTTAGGTGACGTGTTTGTTTGGTGCCAAACTGATGGGGATGGGCAAGCTTTAGGCGATTATAGGCCGCCCTTTCGAACTTGGTGGGTCATGACTTGGAAAATCGATTTTCACATCCCGCTTGCCATATATATACAGAGTAGAACAACTTCAATTTTCAACATCAGATCGGATGGAATCTTGTGGAATATATAGTTTTTAGTATATTGAAGTTGTGATATTATTATTTTTTTAAAGGGGGCATTATCACCATCACTCCCCATTCTAAACGAATGAGGAGGATGCTGACTACCCCCAATCATGGACTAATCCGTAAGCTATTTATTTTTCTGTTGGTGTAACTCATTATTTTAATGTCAATGTCCTAAAGTAACGTTAATTTGGTTTTTGTTTTATTAACTGTTTAGATTGTGTGAAATTAAGCTGTAACTTTGTGAGGGGGGAACTGCAGACAGATTTTTCTAATCCAAAAGTAAATAAGTTGAAGCCGAATTTACGTTTAACACGATAAAAGAGAAATTGTTGGACGACAATCTGTGTTCGGCGACGAGTGACCTAAAAATGTCAAACGTGAGTTTTAATTTCGTGGAAAACTTAGCGACATGATATAAAAAAATTTCTGTTTATAAAAATTACACAAATTGTAACAAGTACAGAGATGGAATTAAGTATATTTACAAGTTTGTAGTAGTTGACTGCCTTAATTTAACATCATACAACGAAATTTGCCCTAGCTAGCTTTCGATGGCTGGTCTTCCTCAGGGCGTGTGACATCCGGTTGTATAACTAAGTACGGAATGGCCCACACAGATTGTCGTCCAACAATTTATCTTTTATTGTGTTAGATATTTCTTAAATTGGGAAAGAATATTGTGATCGCTAAGAATAAAGAATTGGTGGTAATTCATTCGGTGTAAATTGGACGATTACATGATTCGTGATCACACTATTTTTTATAATAGATCCATGGATTAGGTTCTTGGCGGGAACATCATCATTTACGTGTAACATTATGTTTTGTTCCATGGAAATATAATTTTGTCCGGACACAGTCGAGGAAAGATTTCAAAACGGCAATGCTGTGAATTTTAAACTTGCGCATCCGTTCGATCAATGCAATTTTTCCTAGTGTAGATAGATGATGCTTTAAGAGTATTTTGGAGTGGCCGGGGGTTGCACTTCAATGCACCCACAGTTCGTCGCACTTTGCTCCGCTTTGAAATAGGTGACTGGGAGGAGGTTGTGGGGGGTGGACCCGATGTATCTCCTGTGAGTTAAAGGTAATCGAAAACCAGGACTTCTTTCTTTCTTCCCATTCGATTCCGTTCGTCGCGAGTGAAAATTCTCGGACGTCGAAACTCCATAAATAGTGCCGCTCCATGTAGAGCGCACATTTCTACCCCCGGCAGACCGGGCAAAGTTTCGAAAAAGCCAGACAAGAGATGTGTATGGTATTTGTAATGCGTGGTGTGTGTGTGTGTGTGCACTACAACCAGAACACCCCAGGTCGAAATGTCGGCTGGTGTCAAAACTCCTGAGACCCACGCCTTTACGTGGGCAGGACTTCCCGGATTTTTTTCTTCCAGATTTTCACGTAAACATATCCAAAAATGGGGTTAAATTCCAGAAAAATGTTTTCGCGAGTTGAACTAAAAAGTTGACGATGCTCGTGCATAAGAGTCACCGATCGACTTCTTAATGATGCTTAAATATTTCCTTTATCGAAATGTTCCTCCTGAAATAAGTTGCGATGCGGCACTGTATGTCTGTGATTAGAGAGCTCACCAACGAAGCAACGCAGCGCCATGATATTTACACTGGATTATACAGCGCCGCATCGCAACTTATTTCAGGTTTTTATGCGGTTGCGTTCAAGAAAAACGAATTTAATAATCAAAAATATCACAGGAACGACGTCGGGGTAACGTTTTTATATAAGCATGTGGTGACCACATGGAACTTGCATCTAATATGAAGATTGCTTTATATCAGGGGCATTTACACGATGGAGATTTTCACGTTTTGTTCATTGGATCGCCACACATTTTACATCGAATTTGAAATTACTGACTGTGGCTCGGTGGTCCCGATTCCCGGGACGGGCTCTCGAAAATTTCGATTGGTGCAAAAAAAAAGCCAGTAATGCCAACCAGATGCCAAAATAAAACGGTCAATCTGATGTCTTGATTGAACCGGTTTTTTTTCTCTTTCTTTCTTGTTGATTTCTAAAGGTTTGAGTTGATTTTGGTTCGTCCTACAAGCATCGCAAGATCACCCGGCAAGCGCAATTTATTTTTGCTGTATGCACATGGACGCGACGGTTCGTTGCGATCCACGTAACGAGCTAGAAAGAAAATTAACGTCGCCCTAACTGCTCCCGCGAGAGCCAGACTTTCGTTCACTTCACGAACGGTGAATACAGATAAACCCCGCCACATACATGTACACCTACACAGAGAAAGGCATTGATTGCGGAGAGCCGAAATCAATGCTGGAGAGAGAGAGCCTGTAGTTCAAACTGCAAAGAATGATGATTGGCTGATTATGACTTGCGCGCTCCCGAAGTTTTTACTGCACGTATGAAGTACCGTCCAAAATAGACTTCCAGATTAGAGAGAATTCATTTCCCGATAGACCCAGGGGACAAGGCACTGATTGCATTCAACAGAATCATATGGAATCAGGAAACCTCAGACAAGGGTCACACCCCCGATATGAGTGTTGATTAAAATTCCACTACCTCGCCATTGACCTTTAATTTCTTTTAATATGATTTAGTTACAAAAATTGTTAAAACACAAACCTCCAGTTTAGATTAGTATAAATTATTTAAGGGTTTATTATTATATGAAGTTGGTTCTGTTCGTCATTGATTCAACGCAATCCTGGATGCGCCCATCTTATCAATTCTATCGTCATCGCCATTACCTCGATCAATTGAATTAATTGAAATAATAATTATCTACTCGTTAGATGTTCGTTAAAATGCATTCGAGCATGGGGTATGACGTTCATTGGACAACGCTGACCCCTGCCTTCCTTCCCCCCTTCCCCGTCTCCAGGTGTGGACAGAATGGTTGTGGTGGTACTGACCGATGGTGGTGATGACTGTGGCCGAAAAGAACATGGCTCTCGGATAGTTCCAGTTGTAGTCCGGCTCTTCGTGCCAATTGACGCCGCTGTCGGCCGCCAGGTACAGCACCTCCTCGAATTGGTTCAACTGCAATGCCAGGGCGGCCCGCACCCCCGCCTCGAAGTCCCGGATCATGGCGGTCCGGTTCATCTCGGCGGCCCGCAGCTGATCTTCCACGCTCACACCGCCGCGACCTTTAACTATCACGTCTTGAGGTTGCACCTGGAGACATCTTCGCACCACATTTTCCCTGGTGAAATTCCAGATGCGACCTATCTATATAGTAATGCGTGGGAAGTATAAAACAAAATTTTAAAAAATTAGTGTCGGTGCATCGAAATGTTTGATCAGTAGTTTGAAATGTTTGATTGGAAGTAAGGCCCTGTCACACTGGTGACCTCTTGAGCATGCTTGAAAGATCTCAATTGTCATTGAAAATTTGGGAAAGCGGGCTTTCGAGATCACAGACAATTGGAAAATATTGAAATATGACTGGCAGCATTGGTAGCACGTGATAGCGACAGCGCCATTTCGGAGAAGTGGAGACGCCATATACAAAAATTTCTGGAGAAACGTTGTTTTAAATGGCTGATTTATCGAGAAATACGCAAAATCGAATTCTGAAAAAACTTGCGCTCGACTACAAATTCGTAGAACTGACTGCAATAGCTTAACTTTTATTCAATTTCGTCAAGCCGTTCGTATGTACACGTTGAAACAGACGACTGTTGTACGACTCGTCGTAGCCCAGTTGAAACACTATAAGTGTATTTACTTTATTTTATTAGTATTTATTTTATTTTATTAGTAGCCAAGTTGGTTTAGCGACTGACTGTGGCTCGACGGTCCCGGGTTCGATTCCCGGCGCGGGCTCTCGAAAATGTCGATCCCGGGGTACCGGTCGTTCCTTTCGCATAGTGCCTAAGCACCATTTTTTTTTTTTTTTTTTTTTTTTAGTTTCCATCAACTGTAG
>JAQGBY010005779.1:0-14108 GCA_034698785.1 Mycogona germanica | reverse complement strand
GCACACCACCGAGTTCGACCTCTGAACTCGGTGGCGGGGGCGGACTCCCACTGAGCGTGTCTCCACCAATCCGGTGGTGACACGCTCACCACCACCGAGCTCACACCAGAGCTCGGTGGCGGACTCCCTCGGAGGTGTGACTCCTCCAACACCCCTCCTCACTGGAGAGGGAGTACCACGACAAAGAAACAGAACCCAAACCATCCCCATCACAACTGGAAAACCATACAGAGGGGAGCAAGAGGGACTTGACAATCAGCAGAGGGAGGGGGCAAACAAACCAACAACAACGCTACCCCACTAAACTCTCCCACTGGACCAAGTTCTCTCTCTCTTCGGCCTCAAAGTCCAGTCGCGAAAACCGATGACAGGCCACCTGGCCCTGGCGAGGTGGCATATGGCGGCAGGGAGGCACAGAACGCCAGCACATGTGACCGCGTACCACAAAGCGACCGGGGCTCGCACAACACAGCCCAACCAGCCACGAACTGGGGCTGACAGGCTGAGGAGGAGTGGAGGACGACAGCTTGACGACCTCTCGAAACACTGTCACTTCTGGGGTGGCCTCAGGCCACCAACAGGCCGGCAAGAGGCAGTGCAACCGACGGGCCACCACTGCGGCGCTGTCCACGGAAGGAGCAGAGGGCCCAGCACGACAGGGCATCAGACCACCAGGCCAACGACGAAGACAGGCCACCCGGCATGAGCAAGGTGGCGGACGACGCGGTGGACGAGGTGGCAAAAACAGCACGATGACAGGAGGAGACGGCAGAGACGACAGGACCCCTCCTGGCCCTTCACCAAGGGCAGGCCACCGAAGACGGCAGCCAGACGAACGCTGAGGTGGCCACCGCACACCATGGCCACCGGAACGCGAACGACGCGACGAAGGGAGGCCTCCGGCGGCAGCACAGTGCTGCGGCGCCACCACTGGACACAAGAGTCCACGACGACGGGGCGGCCACAAGAACCACCAGGCTTCGGACGAGGTGGTAGGAGGTGGCGGCAATCCACCCGACCACCAAATTGCTGACGAGGTGGTGAGAGGTGGCGGTGGCAGCTAGCGACGGTCCGGCGTGATGAGGCCACAGCGGCCACCAGGCGCTGGACGAGGTGGCAAGAGGTGGCGACTACCACACGCCGCAGAACAGACTCCCCATGGCAAGAAAAGGGTGGCTGGAGAGGTGGCAGGCTGGAGGCGCACGACGACTCCGGAACCACCCGACCAACCATGGCCAGAAGACAGGGACAGCAGTGCCGCAGCACCCGCAGTCCAAGACGGAGGTGGCGGCCTCCTCCGGCGCAACCAACTGCAGGCGACCCTCCGAGGCGGATCCTGACGGCCTCGAGGAGCAGGCAGGCGGCCCGACGGCAGGCTGGCCCCCAGACGACAGCATGTCCAGAAGCGGAGGTGGCAGCCTGCGGGTGGCCTGCTCCACCCTCCTGAGCGGCAGGGAGGCGAACAGGCTGGCCACGGCGATCCTGGGGTGCGCAGGCCGGCCACGGCGCCACAGTGTAGGCAGGCGAGCAGCAACCCCCCAGTGGCCACCAACGAAGAGGATGCCGGCAGACACTGGCGCTGACACAGGCTGGCTGCCACCTGAGGCGGGAGACGACGGCCTCAGGGAGCCAGCACACGGCAACACACAGTCCTGGCTGCCAGTCGAGGCGGATGACAACGGCCTCGACGAGCCAGGAGCCCCTCCAAGGGCGGCCTGGTCGAGCAGGGTGGCTGACGACGGCCACCTCCTGTGCGCATGACGCGGAGGTGGGCCAGCCCGGCCACCTGTGCTGTTGGAGGTGCTGGGAGCCACGGCTCCACCAGCCTCCCCCATCCTAGGCCACCAGAGAAGGGCAGCCCCGACACCGCGGCGTCAGAGCTCCGGAGACTGGTGCCACCCAGACAGAGTGGCCACCCAGTCCACTGCGCAAGTCTTGTCCTTTGCTGCACTTGGCGATGACAACGTCGAGGCTGGCAGCACCACCACCCTGCTCCGGTACGACGCAAGCAGGTGGCAGGAGAAGAGGCGCCTTAGAGTCCACGCCGGAGAGCCAGCTCCACCAGAAGGGAGCAGGCCGCGGCGCAGCGCTGCTCTGGCACGACGAGTCAGGCGCGGTCCACTCCCACGATGGTGTCAAGACACTCCGGTGGCCGGATGCTCCGGAACCACTGTGGATCCGGCGCCATGTGCTCCAAGGCACCAGAGTCCACACACCACTTGTGTGCTCCTCCTTGGCTCCGGGGGTAACGACCCCACTCCCACGAGCCAACTGTCAGGCTGGTGGAGGAAGAGCAGCTGACAAGAGCCCAGCTAGGCCCGGGTGGACTCGCATCATCAGGCGGGCTAGGAGGCACATCCTCCTCTTGTGGCTGCTGACTGGCGGGGGCGACGTCGCCGATCTCGACGGGGGCGTCCACCACGGCGAGGCGGCCGCCAGCCGGATCCACCCGGCTGCGGCAGGCCACGCTGGCCAGTCTGGACAGGGAGCCAATGACAGCTCATCCACACGGGGCAGCTGTTCTTGCAGGGCAGCTTCCTGTTGCTGCCGGCGGTCCTGCTCATTGATGAGCTCCAGGATGAGGCCTGCGACGTCCGGCGGGGCAGCTTGCCCTTCGTAGACCCACGTGAAGGCTTGCCAGCTCACTGGCAGGCTGGCCAGCAGGACAGCCACCACCTCCTCGTCGGTCATGTAGACGCCGTGCTGATCGTACAGCACGATCGTCAGCTCCAGCACCTCATGCTGCCCCCAACAAACTTGGTGGAGAACAGCCGCCGCCTCAGTCCAAGCGACGTGCACTGGGTGGCGCCCACAGTCCCTAGCAAGGGGGTGTGGGTGGGCTCAGCTTGTTCGGCCATCTTGGCTTACTTCCACTGACCACTTCCACACACCAAACACCTTACAGGGGAAAAACAGGCAGCCCCACCACAGCACAAAACAAAGGAGGACCACTGGAGCCAGAAGAGCTCCACCGATGATAGGGGAGGAGGAGACCACTCCACTCAACTCAACCCTAAAGCAGGAAACACGGAGGAGAGGGGAGGAGGAGACCACTCACTCTACTCAGCACCCTCTAAACTGGGGGGGGGGAAACACACGCGCACACCCCCAGCTCTCCAAAAAAGTTCACCTTGCCTTGACCTTGTTTTGTCCTTTTTGCCCTCTTGTTGCTCTGGCCAGCTGAGGGGGAAACAACACCACACTCCTCACCGGATTCCAGGAGCCCAACGCGACTGGAAAGGACCGGGAGGGAGAACAAAGAGCCACCAGCTCAACTGCAGCAGCATGCTGCAGGACCCATAACCTGTTGGAAAACACTGGATGGCTGCTGCAGGAGGGGGAACAGGGCACTGAAGGTGAACACCGAAAATTGTAGGCCTAGCAAACTCAGCTAATCTTGTAGACAATGCACCGGATTGAGGAGAAAGCACTACAATTTTTCCCTTAATAAAGTACAACTTTATTCCAGCTTTGAGAGACAACAGAAAGCACAACTTCATCTGTTGGGAGCTCGACACGTAGTGAACCAAAATGGTAAACACAAAAGGCAGCACATAGCTGACCTTTACAGGTGACGTGTGCACAGGTCGGCCAACCTGTGCACTCACCACACTCGCCACCTGGTGGCTCCTGTGGTGATGGTGTGCAGGGCGGCCCCACAGGGCCACACACTGCACACCCACCACCCCACTCACATGGAGTGAGGTGGTGTGTCACCGCCGCCACCAATCAGGTGGTACACGAGAGCACACCACCGAGTTCGACCCCTGAACTCGGTGGCGGGGCGGACTCCCACTGAGCGTGTCTCCACCAATCCGGTGGCGACACGCTCACCACCACCGAGCTCACCCCAGAGCTCGGTGGCGGACTCCCTCGGAGGTGCGACTCCTCCAACAATAACTCTTGTAAGCTTAATCATAAACAAAAATGATATGGCACACAGGCCACAAATAGGAGTAAAACCATCGTCAAATAATTTATTAATTTTTATTTTAACAAACAATATGTACCACGTAACCACTAACTTGGACCTTGAACTTCAAAAACAAAACAAATATTTTGCTTAAAAAGTAAACGTAAAATACCTGATGGTCACTAATTACATCCGTTGTCGGCCCAGTTCCTGGCCCGCTTCAATCAGAGCATGCACGTCTGGATAGAACTGAGAATGTTTTACAAATTTTAGAGTTGCAGTTTCACTGGATGCAACACTATCAACTTATCTTCTGACCTAACCAAAGTTTCCACTTTTAAAGTTAAACCAAATTAAATCGGGAAACGTCAAATGCCCATTTAGGTAAAAAAAAACTTAAGCAAAATAATTAACGAGATAACTTTGCAGTTTACCAAAAAAAATCTGCAGCACATTTCATTAGAGAACTTTCAAGTGTGCATTTCTTGATCCGTAGAGCTATTCTTTTTTTTTAAATAATCACATAATGTTATTTACAGACCTAATCACATGCCATTAAAAGAGGCATCATCTTAATTCAGCCTATTTATTAAGGAAAAATGTTACAAATATAAGAAACAACGCAGTGATGCTTATTCGGACTACTGAACCTTCCGCGCCTTCAGCTTTTTCTTTACCGCCGCCGCCGACGAATCAACTCCCCCGCCCGCGCCACCAGGCGCCGACAGCCCCAACGAGGCGGCCGCAGCAACGCCAGCTGATCCAGAGGACGACTGACTCGGTGCCGCTGATCCTCCACCACCTCCAGCGCCACTTCCGCCACTAGTCGACTGTTCTTCCCGGTTCTTTAATAGGGGACCGGCGAACTGCTGCAACAAGTCCAAGAGCTGCGTGGCCAGCGGCATAACGCGGGTGGGATTGGTAAGCGCGAAAAAGATGAGTAGGGCTAGCGGCAGCGCCAGGTATGAGCCCTGTGTGACGTCATGGTCACCGCTGCGTGGCCGGGGATGAAAGTCTAGCTTGAAGTGACGGTGGGTGGTGTTAGCGCGGAAGGTGACGTCGGCGGGCAACTGGTAGTCGTAGGAAAGGCGCGAGAGCGACGTTTCCAACGCGACCGTGTTCTGGCGCCCGTCCAACGGCAGAGACACAAACTGGAAAAAAGTACTCTGGCCCAACGTATGCACTTGAGAATCGCCGTGTTCGTTGGTGAGTCGCACCTTCAAGAAAAAAAGAGCAACATCCCGAATCAATTAGAAAAAGTATTGTTAACCTTGTGCACTTTACTAAAGAATTGATCACATTTATTTCGCATGTATTGCGAAGTCGTACAACGAGTCGCCGTCAAAATCGTTGGGGGTCGGGATGATTGTGGGACCGAACTTGCCTTCAAGCTGCCAAGGTAATCCTTGGGCGCGGTGACGATTCCGGTGATGTCCATGATCCTGATCGGCCGAAAGACGATGAGCGAGACCTTACTGGAGTCGCCGTCGACGATGTGTATCGTCCGGGAGCGGGGCACGCTGCGCTCGAGGTGCTGGTTGACGTTGGGCGATCGCTTGGGACGAACATCATAGTGGCAATTGGGCTTGAGGCCACGGATGCGGAAGGTGCCGTCGGTCTCGCTGGTCACCTCCTCTTGAAATGCACTGCAGTTGCCACGGCCGATCGCCTCGATCACCACACCGGCCTCCGGGTCACCAGTTAATGTGGTGGTCGCGCCGAAACAGCTGAACGCCACTCGCTTGCCCCTGGACATAGGAAAGGACAGAAGAAAACGATTCTGTTCCTATGCGTTACGAAGGCAATGTCAATCAACTTTTTATTGCACATCTGCCCTGCAATGCAATTGCTTGGCTCTAGCTGCTCCCCAGAATCACAAACGACTCACAACCCTGGTAATCAAATTGGTTACAACCAATAGCCAGATTTAATTTGGGCGAAATTCTAAGGCAACTTCTAATCTAATTCAAAGGACTGGTGTGCTAATATTTTTTTAAACAAGATCAAAATTCAGCATGAACTTAGCGAATCTCGTAAGCTTTCCACATTGTAACATTGTGCCCAGCATCAAGCAGAGTAGACACACTGCTCACCTCAATACCACGTTGACTGTGCTGCCCGCTCCTACGTCCACCATTTTGGAGGGTGGCTCAAAGAGATACTCTTTCATCATGGCCCTGAGAAAGTACTGGCCGGTGCCCAGACCGGAGAAAACGAACTTGCCGTCCTCCTGGGTGACGCTGTTGTGTCGGTAGTCGGCTGGTCCGCCGCTCAGCGAGAGGATGACGTTAGCCAGTGGCACGGGCTGACCAACGTGCTCGCCCACCACGGACACCTGGATCTCGGCCAACTTGACGGCCGTGAAGTGACCCAGCTCCTTGCCACGGGTCAGGAAGTAACCGGCCTTTTCGGCGTCCACGTCGTACTCTGTGTGACGACTCAGCGGTCCCACTCGGAACCTGGAACGCACATGGGGAAAACCGACCGATGACGTCACACTCTTTCGTAGTTCAACTGCAGTAAATTCTGTACCCCTTCATTCGAAACTATAGCTGAGGCAAATTTTTACCAGAACACCGGGGCCCCCCAAAGAACAAAAATATACAAGGAGATAGACGACGACCCCTTAGCCTGGAAAACTTCATCGACTGAATTGAATCTTATCTGCGGTGAAATGAAGTTACTTAAGATGGGGAGAAAAATATTCCCTACTTTCCGTTGCTGTCCGTCTCCAACAGCATGGGCTTCATGCTTCCGTCTCGCGCCTTGATGCCCACTTTGACGCCGGCCAGTGAGGGCTGAACGTGGCCGTTGATGAAGAGACCCATCTCGCCGGAGAAGATAACTGGATCCAAGACGCAGTCGTCGACCACCGACAGCTGATTTCTATCGGGATAGAAGAGAAGCTCCTCCGAGTGGGGAGTCAGCTCGACACTGGTGTGCGGCGCTGACGAGAACTGGAACGGGTACTCGAATTTTCCTTTCCTTGGTTGACCCTGCCGACAAAACGAATTATTAAAAAGCAGGAAAGCGCATGTGGACTCAATTTTCATGTGGAATAGATTTTTCACGTGACAAGAAATAAAATTTAATGAAGGTGCTGGGGCCACATTTTGGTCTTTCTCAAAATCAAAATCAACTTCGGAGCAACTTCTGAGAAAATCAAGTTCTCAACTGAGGATTTCTGAAAACCTTATTTTAGTCATCACCAAGTTAGTGATAAAATTCTGAATTTGACCGTAAATTCGTAAAATGATTATCGTCTGCATCGATAATATCGAGCGACTCGATTATGTCGATTTTATGATCGATTCAGCGATTTTGGGGAATATCGAGGTTTTGTGAGGCCCTTTTTAAAAGCGCTTTTGTATAAAAACCAACAATATTGCAATAAATACTAGATACCATGATGGGCGCGGCCATCTTGTGGAGTGTCAATTATAGTGAAATACAATTGGAAATACAATTTTAATTCGCATACTCCGTCGTTATTAGCCAAAATAGTTCCAATTATATGTAAATAAATGTAGTAGAATTATGAATTTCCTAGATTATGATTGAGTTTAGCGAGGTACGTGAATGCAATTTTTGCAAATATTAGTCCAATTGTATTTCACTGAAACAGCTGAATCATCATTGTGCCTTTTTCGTGTACGCAGTGATTCTCAAATACTGAAATTGGGGACTCTGAGGCGATCATAAATCGAAGTTGATTCCTCAAATTGATTCTACGGTCAAACTCATGACGAAAATGCACTTTTCCCTCAAAACCATCGATTCAGTGGAATTGTTGATTGTAAGCATTCGCAAGGTGACGTAATTTGATCAATTAATCAACATCAAATTACGTCATCTGCGCATGCGCACTATCCCTATCCCACTCATTCTGTATTGTGCGCATGCGCAGATGTACATCCTGGTCTTACCACCAAAGGCCCGAGGGTTGCAGAGTCCACGATTGTAGTGCCCGAGTAGGACGTCTTCACGATGATGGTCAGGTCCTTGATGTTGGCGTCAGAGATGACCATGCCCGACAGCTGATGCTTGACAGCCTCAAGTGTGATGATGGCCGGGTCGGCGGTGTCGAAATGGTATCGATCCCTGTCAAATGTGTGGCAGCCGGAAGTGGTGAATGTGTACACACCCGGATGCTCCAGGCACATGTTGTTGGTACCCTACGAAATTGAAATAAGAGCGATGCTTCAAAAAAAGAAAAGATTCAAGTAAAAACAGAACTGAATGGGTTGTGAGTCTAAAAACAAACGATATGCCTGCTTTAAAACTTATTCGGTGAATTGTACAACACTTTTAGGATTTAGGATTTTCGCTCAGAAACCATAGCATTAAGCTGCCCAATTGAAAAAAAATCAGTAAAACTACTCGCATAAAAAGGGAGCAATTGTAAGGATCAAAATCTACAGTGCGTTTAGAACGAAAAGTGGCTCGCGCGAGTTCCAACAAAAACTGAAATAGCCAAAATGTGCAACTGTCAAAAAAAATACACACGATTTGATTAATTTCAGAAGAACTGATTAAATGTGTATGTGGCACTTATTTTTTGGAACACATTGCTGCAATTGTTTCACCTTTTTTATCCAATCAACTGTAGTCAACCGCACTACAGGCATTACGTACCCCTTATGTTGCTTAGGCACTATGTGGACCACCTCGGAATCAAAATTTTCGAGAGCCCGCGCCGGGAATCGAACCCGGGACCGCCGAGCCACAGTCAGTCGCTAAACCAACTGGGCTACGACGAAACTACTTGAAACAGATAGTCATGAACGGCAGGTTAATCAGTGCTTACCTTGTTGATGCTTAATGTACCGGTGACCTTGGTGGCAGCCGGCTCTTTAGCTTTGCTCGGAGTTTTGGGATCCTTCTTGTCGGTGACGGCTGCCGTTTGAGGTGCTGGTGGTGGAGGTGCAGCTGCAGCGGCCTTGCGCGCATCCAGCTCGTAGTTGAAGACGGTGGCGTGGGACGAGATAACGGTGAGCAAAAAGCCGTTCTGTTTGAACAGCAGGCCGGCGACGTCGTGGTCCTCCACGTCGGCCTTTAATACCTTGTCCTTCCAGCACCAGGCATCGTGGGACACCATCAGCTCGTACTTGCCGCGCATAATGTCAGTGAACTCGAACTTTTTGTTCTGTATGACCGTCGATAGCTGGTTAAACTGGAAAAGAAACATCGCATTGAAAGCCCAGTCACTGTTCAAAATGTTTCAAAAGAATTACAAATTACAAATTATACCCGCAAGCAGCCCCCCAAGAGAAGGGCCCATGGCGGAGGTCGAAAGACCAGTTGGGGACAGAAATGGATTTATTTTAAAAGGCTCTGGATTTGAGGCTCTGTCAGACCATTACACTGTCTACACACTCTTGGGAAACAGGAGCCAAAATACGACGCAGATATGTACATTGAAGCTCGTTCACCATTCTAGTGTGGCCCATTCTTCTACTTCTATTAGGAGCTGGGCACATAATTTCTCCGATATCAACATTACAATCCCCCTTCAGAATTCTGACCAGCAACCGTAAACTGATCTCCCTCCTACGATCTTCCAGTGTCTTCCATCCCAGTTTTGACAGCATGTCTGTGACACTGTCAGTTCTTCCAAATCTACAGCTAACAAAGCTCGCAGCTCTTCGTTGAACCATTTAAATTTCCCCTACGAGCTGAGGACATGGTGAGGATCCCAACACCTTCGCAGATCAGTGACAAAAATATCAGCAATTGATTTTGAGGGACCTCACCACAAATAAAATATGAAAAAATAAAAAAGGTCGGACTAACTGATGCAGGCTTGGAGGAGGGCGATCGGAGGATGATCTTCACGGTCCGGTCGCAGTCCTGCAAGCACTCGACACCGCCTTGAATCTTGCCCCGGAACAGCTCAAACTCTCCGATGGCCAGCGGTGCGTCAACCACCTGCACGACCACCTTGCGCGGCAGGAACACGACGCCGGTGTCATACGAATTGTCCAGCACGTCGATGCTCGCCTCGTAGGTGCCAGGCGATAGCCATAGGCAGAACTTTCCCAAACGGTCGGTGGTGGCGGTCAGCATCTCGCTGCGCGACGGCAGCCGCACCACCTTAACCAGGTGGGTTGTCCGCAGCAGCGAGTCGTCGCCGCGCACCGCGCCGCATGCTTCAAAGGTTGAGGCCACGATTTCGGGCAGGTTGGCAGTGTTCGGACTGATCTTCACGGTGGTGGCGCTGAATTGAATCTTATCTGCAAAAGGAAACGTTCGCGAACAATTATGACACGCTACTACATTAACCATAATTCAAATCTGCATATTATATATACAGGGTAAACCTTAAAATATGGACCCCTTTTATTATTTTTAATAAGTCTGCCAAAAACAGTCAGATTATTATTATTTTTTTTTTTCAGCACCACCAAACCAAAGTGTGCACAAAATAATTTTGACAAAACATAATTTTAGTGACGTGAAAGATCAGTGACCCCTCCCATCAAACTTGAAATTGATTCCCATCAAAATTAATTATGAAACTTGAGCATATAATTCAGACAACTGTATCCTTTTTCGAATTCTGACTCAAATTTCAATTTTCAAATTTCTCGCGTTGCACTTTGACGGTGGTGCTTGTTGATTGTCCATTATCGCTGCAATACGTCACCTTGTAGGGCGATTGCTCAACTCTGCTGAAAAATGCCATTCAACTAAGATGAAAATGCGACCTTCGACATAATAATTCTGATGCTAAATGACTTAACAAGTTTCCAAACAAAAGATGGATTTTAGGCAAATTTCAAGAATTTTTAATTTTTTCTAAGCGATAAATTTCTTCTACCAATCAACTGTAGTCAACCGCACTATAGGCGTTACGTCCCCCTCATGGTGCTTAGGCACTGTTCGATGGGGATCGACCAGTAACCCCGGGATCGAAATTTTCGAGAGCCCGCGCCGGGAATCGAACCCGGGACCGCCGAAACCACAGTCAGGCGCTAAACCAACTGGGCTACGACGAGTCGTACAAGATAAACCAAACCAAGACTGTCTACGTTCGTGAAACTTCAAAACGACCACAGTTTACAGTTAAAGCATCGGTCCGCTCCTTTTCCGGATCCTTTTTTCGGAAACTCGTTAAGAAGGCTTTAGAATTTCTTGTTATGTCGCATTTTATCTGAGGTAAACGGCATTTTTGCAGCAGAGCCGACTGTGTAGCAAACGCGCTACACAGTTGCGAATTGCATAAGTAATCGGCAATCGAAAACCACCACCGGCAAGGCGCAACAAGTTAGTGAGAAATTTGAAAATTGAAATTTCAGTCATGGAATTTGAAAGAGTTATCTCTGTTAATCTCTATTATCTTAATTGTCTCCAAATTTCATAATAATCTGACTATTTAGCAGTCTTATTAAAAATAATAAAAGGGGTCCATAGTTTTAGATTCAGGCGACGGTAGTATACAGACGACTGCAGCATCATCTACTAACTCTTTGCTGTTAAATATTTTCATCTACCAGCAGTTAGGGGACTGAGACGCAGGGCTGAATAAGGTTGTAATTGGGGAACAAGAAAGGAGTACGACAAATAAAGTTACAAAAGCAAAGATGATTGTAAACTTTATGATTGACAAAAGAAAGAAGCACGAAAAGATAAATACACTGATCCATAAAAAAGAGCATCCCAAAAATAAAAAAAATATTACAACTTCGTGAAATATGCTTAGATTTAAATTTAATTTAGCACTTTTATTTTTTATTACTGTTTATTTAGTTGCTGTGACCAGTCACTTCTGTGAATTAAAAAAAAAATTTAAATCTAAGCATTTTTCACGATGATATTGATATTTATTTTAGGGTGCTCTTTTTATGGATCACAGTGTATATATCGCGCATCACTATTTCCCCGATTTATGATTCCCGGACGAAGCCGGGTCCTTTGGCTTAGCATTAATATAAAAGACACACAATTATGTTTAATGTCAAAATTCCATCAAGAATATTTTCACATTCGTAAGTGTCTCATGTTAACTCACCCGCGATTATATTTATTTTATATGTCCCCGCCTTCATATTCTCCAATTGAAAGACGCCATTCTCCGTGGTTTTGGTCACGAGCTGTCCCTCAAGGAGCACAGACACGCCTACCAGACTACGACCGCCGGGCGAAGCGACGACTCGACCACTCACGCTGAAACCTTTGATCTACAATTATATATTAATAAATTAATTAATATCAAACTGAAAATCCAAAACATGTCTTCATCCGACCTCGCATTTTATGAAAGCTTGGCGTTGAAGGAGATTCATGTTCACTTAAAAATCGATATACTCAGCTCAGTATAGACGATGTGTGAGTACCGCAGTAGTTACGAAAAGATGTAAATAAAGACGTGGAAAAAAGGCATCTATTTTCTTTTTCTTTGGACCAACTGATTTAAGATACTGATTGGTTCGGCGGTCCCGGGTTCGATTCCCGGCCCGGGCTCTCGATTATTCGTCCCGGTGTACTGGTGAAAATGTACCCCTCATATAGTGCCTAAGCACCAAGAGGGGTACAGAAACTCCTGTTGTGATATATCACTTCAGTGAATTAAAAAAAAGAGTACATACTGATTCATGAATAAGTATATGTTCAATCGTGTTTTAGTTTTTTTTTTTAAATTTACTGAAGTGTATATCACAACAGGAAGATACTGTACCCCTCTCAGTGCTTAGCAACAATTGTGAGCAAGACCTCGACAGATACAGATTCGAATATCAGTCGATCACTACAGAGCCGTAATTTCTTGAAAAATATACCTTAAAGTCGGGCAGAATGCGCGATTCGTGTCCGACCAGTACGTCCAGCTTGGCGGGCGCAACGTCGAACTTGATGTTCTGGCGCCTGTAGAAGGGGAACAGGGCATAGGCGCCAGGCACCACATGCGCGAAGACAAAGGCCCCGTTGATGGCCGACTCCTTGTGACAGATGGGTATGAGCGGGGCGCCGATGCCGCTGCGAGCTGCGTCGAACCCCTCAGGCATAGTCGCATCACAACCCATCGTCTCGGCACGTACCTCGGGACCGGCCACGCCGAACAACACGAACTTGACGCCGCGCACTGGCTCCTCATCGTCACCCAGCACTCGGCCGCCCAGCGAGTAGCCCTGCACAACCAGATTCTCGCTGACCACCGTGTTATCTGTTCCACAAGAGACGCCATATTAATTAAAATGGGAGGCCCACAGCGCGTTTAAAATGTCCAATTACACTTTCTAATATTTTAAAAAATACAGTCTACAAGGACGAATCAAGGCGCCAACATGCCACATCCTAATCTATCTTCAAGGACGAACACGGGACACAATTAGAACACAATACAATATAATAAAATATTCATAAGAAATTCATAATGAAATAGGGGTTGACTCCGGGACAGCACCGGACGAAAAAAGACGACCAGAGTCGGCGAGAAACTCTCAAACAAAATAATAGAAAACACTCTATTATTCGATAAGGATAACTAACTGAGAACCATTTCAGATGGGCACTTTCAGATGGGCATACGTCTCATCGTAGCTCAGTTGAGAGGACTGACGATTCCATTTCTATTCATGTTCGAGCTCTCGTTTATACGAATCTGGGGTACCTGTGAAAAATGCGCTATCCTTTTGATAGTGCTGACGAATCTGCCGAATGGGGGTAAAAGTGAGGGATTTAATATGTCAGATTTTCATATACCTTTAATGACTTGCACTCGTAACTGCTTCTTGGCGAACTGCAGCCCACCAGTGGCGGAGGCCGTTACCAGGTAGTTGCCGGGCAGCACATTCTGGAAGTGATATTTGCCGTGGGCATCGGAGGAGCTCTTCAGCAGGATCTTGTCCGGCACGGCGGCCAAACTGAGCTCGATGGTGACGCCGAGTGGCCCGGTCAACGTGCCACGACTGGTCAGCTGAAATAAAAAAGCATTACTTTATTCAGTACTTTAGTTTCCAATTAAAGAATCTTATTCAATTAAAATTGCCTATTTTGTCAGGGAAGGTAAACAGCATTCCAGCCTCAAATTCAATTGAATAATAGGGCAATCCCCTTGTTGAAGGGAACAAATGAATATGCTACATCTCAAAAGGAGAATGCTGACATTTTAAATCAACAATTTAAAGGGGTTTTCACTTTTGAAACTCAGCCAAACATTCCACTTTTCACTCGAAATTGTCCCAAGGACATGGAAAGT
>JAQGBY010005778.1:0-14109 GCA_034698785.1 Mycogona germanica | reverse complement strand
AGAAAATATTTTCAAATATCCACCATTACTGTATTTTCACTCTGTACCTGACGGATTAAAAGTGTCTTACTATCGGATATCAAATCTACTATTTTCTGATTTTTATTGGAAATGGTTTATTTCTCTGATTAAATGTTCGATGCAACTTTTCAAAAACTGTCAGATACATAATATATTTTATATCAGGGGGGACCCCCCCCCCTGATTTGGCGTTTTATAAAATGATCGCACTCACACAACACAAAAATTTGACTTTAGTCACTACACAATAAATTAAGATAAATTTTTTTGCCATGTTTATGGCTAACAATAGCGCTTATTGAGCACGTCCAAAAAAATGATTGGGTAGTGACGAAAGTCTTGAAAACTTCGATCATTAATTATGTCGCGCCGACTCGGACGTCGTCATTTCCCCCAGTCGTGTCCTGGGCTTTGCCGGGCTCTGCAGCTAATGATAGCTTGCTTTAATAACAACATATCAGATGCTGTTGCATTACTATTTTCCGCCCCGTTCCCTAAATTATTCCAAGTTTCTTTATTCAATAAGGAATTATTTTGGCCTTCACGGCAACGGTTAGCGGTAATAAGCTTATTCAACCGTGTAAAAGGTACATTGCAATCCAATTCAAACGACCTTCCTATTGGATTCACACAGACATCTGCCAATAAATTAGCCGACAACCTCGCCAGAGATAAGGCAGCAATTATATAATATTTACGATTTGAACAACCTTTGGTTGGTTGATTGTAGGTTTTAAAAAATAACGCAATCGACTCCAAATGCAACTGAACTAATCATCGGCAGTGTCGCAACTCATCTATTGAAACAACAACTGTCATCTGGGTATTTTTGATTGTACGGAGCTTGTATTGTGTTTTTAATAGCTTTCCAAAGCCGTATTACTTACTAAAGAACTGGAATGTTAAGAATGCCTATAATTGGCGTGAATATAATATTCGGTTTATTCCATGTCGTATCCCTCATACTATGCGAGAGGAAATATATTTGCTGCAGTCTATCCCTTCTAACCTCCTTTATGCAAATGATTCTACAAAACGTTTGGTTCTGCGGCGTCTTAAACAGTAATTTACTTGTTTTCATGTTTCACAATTGTACAATTGTCCTTTCTTTTAGAATGCTGCAAACAATGTATTTATGTTCTCCATAACGGTCAATTATCGCATTTGGTTAGCAGAACATCTGTTATAAAGCAACAGGACGAAAACCAGTTGTTTTGGTACACCCGTGATTTCCAAAGGCTTCTGTATTCTAATCATTTATTTCTTCACACGAGGAGAACGCATCTACTGCTCGACAACCAGGAGTAAACTATTAATAGAACATAACAATTTAGTCCCCCCGTTTGGACTTGGTTGTAAGAAGAAAACGGGGAGAAACTGGAAAGCCCGTTTTTTTAACGAGTGACGGTGTGTCTAACACACGAAACGCCAATAGAGTTTGCGAATCAGTGGCAATTACTATGAAATACGAAAAAATAACGTATCTCAGAAGCTGTGAAGTCTTTTAACAGTCTCAATCAAGGATTTCGTTTTTGGAATTTAAATTTTAAAATGATAACGAAAATATCTTTTTAAAATTTTGTTGCGACAACCAATGGCATTCCTAATGAAAGAATCACTAATGCCACGGACTAGAATGAAATTTACTTCGCGCTTGACGTGACATGGACACGTCATCGCAAACTTTGGTGGTAAAACTTCGGTAAACGCAGTTGGCAACCATCGGATAGGCAGCGTGTGTGTGATCGACTAAATAAGGCGATTTTGCAGCTCGCCCAGAAACGGAGACCGCAGGCCCAGCAACAGATAAGTGTCCGACAAACACCTGCGCCGCATTATTTAAAACACAAAAATCCGAGGCCCAACGCGTATATTTTTAGTTCCACGGTTGAAGGGAAAAGCAGCAGCTTTCTCGAAGCCAGCCAGGACGGCCAACACCCGTTGTAACCATGGTGGCCGACACAATTAATGACGCGGCACGGCGGGGGCACCCCTCAACATGTTCGCTGCTACCATGGTACCACAATCCACGACAGCCTAGTCGAAAAACAGCACTGGTTGCGCTAGAACGTCGCCCTAAGAAATAAGATATATGCTACTTGTACGGGTGAACGGACGCCGGCGCACCAGACGTTGCTCTTTGGTTGAAGTGTCGTCGACCATTTCCAAACTCGTATTATCACAATAGTCGAACTCTAGGCCAAGAGTAATGATGAACACTTGATGTCGCACTCTCCAACAGAGGGCGGGCACGAGAGCGTGACGAGGCTGCCCATATTTGGGCTAGTGGATCGGTACAAAATGAATTTTGTGAGATTAACACCACAAATGAAACATAGAAAATCGTTGATTTGGCTCTTCGAGATGTACACGTAACGATTTCATCGACCATTAAAAATTGGTGGCCGTCACAACAAATGACAGTAACATTTTCACATTCGTCTCAAGCTCGCCGACACCAAGCAAAATTGTATCGATTTAAATTGCGGAAGCGGGAAAAAAAATCTCTTATTCTCAATCAACGTTTAGTTCCAATTGCATAGAACGAAAACGGGAGACACCGCGATAGGCGACGGACGTACTAGCAACAAAACCGAAAACAAATCATAGAGACGTAGGCTCAAGTTATTGTCTCCGAAAAGAATAGAGTGGAAAGAAGAAATAAGGAGGAGGGGGTTTCGTGTAAGGGCGTCTAAGGAGCTAGGAGGAATGTTGGGCGTACCGTCGAACAAGACAAAAGAAATCTGGCATCGAACTGCCGCTGGCATCTATCTACTCTGAATCCTCCCCCACTTCCCCCCACTCCCCCACAATGAACGACGCAGCTAATCTTCCCTGTCGAAATAATCTGGGCTACTCGGCATCATTGTATACAGCGAGTGGAACGACAAAATCGCGTAGTGGGCGTGATATTCGGACCAACTGATGCGTTTCTGCGCCACACTCGGCGAACAGAGTAGTACGCGGCGCAGCGAACGACGGTAAACTTCAACGTGCCACGTGCCGCCGTGCACTGCGACTGTGCGCAACCTTTTCGCAAAATTATGGAATCGCGATTGAAACTCTCCGAACGCAACCGCCCCCCTGCTACAAGAACCTCGGTTCCACATCGAATAAGCCGCTGCTGAGCCTTTGACGAGTTCTGAAAGGGCTCGGGTGGTGGCGGCGCGGAGGAGGCGTACACGGTTACAAAAATTACGGCTCCCGACATCAACATCAGCATCCAATTGGATAATTAATAAGCAGAAACCTTAATCAGCTGAATTCTCTGGCGTATCAAAAGAATCTACCGAAAGAACATACTTCTGTTCGGGATTAATCAAACAACTTACATTCGTGAGTCATTACGTGAAATTAGGTCCGAGCCTAATGCTATTATACAGGCGTACTCATAATTCAGGTGCACTTTATTTCGAAATTTCGAACAGTTAAAAATTGTTTTTTTTTCTCTTATATTACTAGCGATATTTTCAAAACGGAAACTCACTGCCTCGAGAAGCAACGAATGAAGAGAAATATCGCGTGTAATGGACACATATTGGAAAATCCTGGTCACGGCGAATGTAAACACAAAACATGGCGTCGGCACTTGTTCATTTGCATGAGCATTGATTGAGCAGAACAGAGAATATGGTCACCTGATTGTGATTGGTTGATGTCACATGATTTATTTCATTCATCTAATTCTCGTCGACACTGTTATATTAGCTCGAATAGATGCACGAACAGTTTGAGTGTTGAAATATTCACCAATTGGCTGGATTACTCTTACTAACTGTTAACTCAAATTATTACAATTAACTAACTGATTAAAACACCAACGACGGTTATCTTTAGAACACTGCGGAGCATCAGGGTGGCCCACTGTCCCAGGTTGGTCAGGGGTATCCATACACAACAGAAACTGATATTGGTATTTGAGACAAAATGTTTTAAATTCACCAAACGCTCTCATTTTTCAAAAGCATAAGACAATTTTCGATTTCTTAAGACAATGTCTTATTTTCAATTTGAGAAGCATACATGATGAAAGTGAGACAACGTTTTATCATAAAATGAGAGAAAATTGTCTGACAAGATAAAAACTTGCCCCAAAAGATAATTTTTCGCGATTTAAAAACACTGATGATATCTTATTTATAAGATGGGACCTTTTGCAGTGATCCGACCCCTGTTAGACACCACGATTTTTCGTTAAAAAAAATAATACTTCATATTGCAATATTTCGGATAAGTGAGATCGAAAGTAATTTTCTAAAAAATAATTGCCACTTTCATTTTGGCAGTAATAATTAACTTCTTCGACAATTTGGGAACTTACAAATAATTTTCAAAAAGATAAGTACTTTAAAAAAGAAAATATTTGGAATAAGCAAAAAACACTATTTGGAAGTGTAGTACCACAAGTATGGAGAGGATAAAATTTGCCGTTCTTCAAAAAAACCTTTAACACAACATTTGAGGATTTACGGTTTCACAGGAGAAGAAAAGGAGCTCTTGAATGGGAAATACCGTTAAATCATCTGAAAAACACTTTTTAAAAAACGAGGGGGATGGGAAAGATCCGCCGCTTTTATGTCTCTGGTCGATTCTCGGCATTTCAGACGTCCCCTACAAGAAGACGTCGAGGAAACTCTTTTTAAGAGAGCGCTCTCTCCGCTGCTCTCCACGATTCGCGGTTGTCGCATCATTCGCGCCATCTTCGATCCGCCCAATGAGCGCGCTCCCCAGTTAGCAACCCGAGCCGCAGAGCGCATCTTCATCCACATCAACCAACCGCATCGCCGTCGCCATGACAACGGCTATCATCAGTGGTTCCAGCGCCCGCACCCGGCGATGCTACTTACGGTACGACCGACGTCCCACGTAACCTCCCAAGACCCCCTCTCCCCCTTCCAAAAATACCGAGTTGCCTGTGAAACAGATTGCCAATTCTGTAATGTTCTCTCCAAAACGAATTCGGTCGTTCATGAACCAAACAAAAAATAACTTTTCGACACCAAAACTCAATGAAAGGGGGGACTCAAGAGGTACACCACGTAGGCAGTTGCGCGCACAGGTGTAGTTCTATTCCATTCATTGGCAGAGCCAAGTACGAAAACAACCCCTAGGAAATCAGCGGAAACATTACCGTCACACGAAAAATGTAATACGATACAGCCGAAAAGGTTCCACGCTTCTTCTCATGGCAAAATTGTATAGGCGTGTGTGTCCAACCAACGGCTAGCTCGCGAATACGCGGGGCTTCCATTTATTTTCGTCCGGGGAATATTTTTTGCGGCAGCCACCGGACATATGTGCTGCTCAGAAATATGACGATCGGGCAGCACTGCGTACACAAGAACACCACCGAACTAGAGCATCCTTAACCTCCTGAAGCCAACAGCTTCGTGTTTACAGGATTCGCCGATATTTCAATATTTCTCAAAACGAAATAATTTCTGAAGATGAAAATCATGATCATGGGTTTGGTTCACTGCCCGGTCTCTTTGTTTATGGAACGATAGAATCAAGCTGTCACATTTGATTAGGTTATGAATTGAAAAATGATCAATCAACGGCCACGAATACTTAATCCCAAGCATGTTTGATTAGGGCGCGTTTATACATTAAACAAAATTGGCGCGTCCCTGCCAGGGCAAGAAAATACAACTCGTTCTCGAATGGACATTCGCCCATCTCAAATGTGCTCGCGAATTTCTAAACACGTGCTGAAAAGGGGTGCGTTCGACTTACAATGCTCTTCATTCAGGCGATTTGTATTTGAGGAGAATCCGGCGATCTCGAAGGCACATTTGCCCCAATCTCGAGCCCAACTCAAATCTCTCAGGTGAGCTATAACTAAAAGGTGACACAGGAAGATGACTGAGCACGGGTCTCAGAAGGATATTGAACCCCACATCATGACAGCAATGTTCCCGTAAAAAAAAACTATTACTGTTTCGTCGGGGGGGGGGAGCGTAACATTAGCAACACGCATATTGAAAGAAGAATCGAGTTTGATTCGAGTTACACATCCAGGGTCGGGTGATCGGTGAACGAAAATTCATATTCGTGCGAGAGATGTCGCTACTTTTGGGTTTCCGGCCAAGTCGATGGATGGTACGCCGTACCGCGACCACGAAAATCTCACAATGGGGCTAATTTAATAAGGGCAGAAACTTCATTGATCGGTCAGTGCGTCAAGCATTAGTCAATGGCGATCGATCAATGGAGGCTACCCAAATCCTCAATTTCTTCTCGCTGTATAAACTATTGACCGAATTCAATTTGACGTTACATATCCAGCGCGACATTAATCGGGGTTTGGGAACGATCATCTATTGACGAACTCTTTCAGAAATGCCGAGTGATAACCCGGGGGGGGAGGTATCAATAATGATGGAGGGGAAACTTGACTTGCGCCATATCTATTCACGAAAAGCCAGATTATTTACAGAAAGCCTTTTGAAAGTGAAACAGTAACGAAATTGGTCGTCTTTTTTGTGCGCAACTTAAATTTGATTTGCCTAGATCACACACACATTGATAACTCTGAAGAAAATATTGTCAAACTACTCAGGATTTGTTCAGCGCATGATCCACCTGATACTACAAAAAACACACGATATCCTCACAAGGCCCACAGTAGAAACATTCAGGATTTTCTAAATTGTTCTCCGAAATTCACGCAATACTGAATACGAGGTCAGAAGAAAAACGCCAGCGCTCCTTGAGGTGAACTTCTAGGGGATGAGAATTGGGCCAAAATGACGTAATCAGCGCCACCTAGTGAAATAGTTCATCGCCTAGAAGTCGAACACGCACCATTTGTGTGGCAAAACAACTTGTAATCCATCGGCAAAACAACCAGAATGCACATTTAATATCCGCTCCCAAGCCACACACACACACACAGACAATATCTCATTTGCATGTTCATGTATTATGCAGGAGATTACGTCACAGGCACATTGAATTGCCAGTCATCTTGCTACTACAATACGCCATCTAACAAAATGGGAGAAGAGGCGAGGGAAGGGTGCAAGTTGCAACACAATCCCCTTAGGCGGTGGAACCTTACAACCGAATCCTTTCATGAAAACCAAACAGCGTCATGTATATGGGTACCTTGACAGAAGCATTTGTTCGCTCCCCCCCCCACGGCAAAAATTACGTCAATAAATAGGAGGCTGCGCAGTTCATAACCCGCATATACAGGCCTCCCCCTCTTTATTATGAAACGGTGTTGCCACGAAATGAGATTTCGTGTGAAAAAAAGAGATCTCTTCTGAATGGCATAAAGAACGCATTGGGTGGCTTAAACTACACGTATTTCATCGAATCTCCAAGTCTCAAGCTGGGCGTACAAAAATTTGAAAGACGTATAAAAAGTGATCCGTAATACCGGCTCAGTTTTCATCTAAAATTGACACAACCTTGTTCCAAATGTAGAGGCCCTCTCGAGTTTTCTTTTCGTTGGTAGATGGCGTTGAAATTGCCTGCAATGGTCTTTCAATTTGGATTGGGCAATTTCGAATTGAACACGCACCCCCAGTATTCAATATATTTCAAAATGTTGGTAGAGCGTGTCGAAACGAGAAAAAAAATTCACGTCGGTAGATAGAAAGTGCACGACAATTCCATATTCCATTAAAGAAGTTCTCCTCCATTTAAATAATTCCACCCATAAATGCTAAAGCGCACTTATTCAATCGCATACTAAACACTTGCTTTCTGATTCCAACACTCGTAGATCGTTGAAAATCTGAGTGAAAATCCATCATTTACCATATCCGGTCCCAGTATTAAAAAAATATACGAGTACGATTCCGGTAACGCTGCCATTTAAAAAAATAAAGATAAAACAATTCGCCATACATTTTTATATTACATACGCCTATCCTATATAGACTTTAAATTTTTAAGACGACTCCCGTCATCTCTCGTTAGGTGGCGTCGAGACACAAGGAGGAGCTTCGATGTGGAGATAGCGCTTGGATAGCGCCTCCTTGCGGCTGCCACGATGCCGATCTCGCTATCGAGCAGATTGAGAAACACCCCCTTATACGAGGTCTTCCCCGCAGAGCGCGGAAGCGTGTGCCATTTCGGTGACTGATCCAAAAGCAGGGGCGGCGCACACACTACTGTACTACTAGAGAGGTTGACGCGTTTGAAAACAGACCCGTTTGACGGTAGGCGGTCTCCGCAGCATCCGCGGTTAAATCGTTAATGCCCGCTTTTATTACGGCAGGCAGGGCAGGACGTTTAATTGGATTACAAAACTGGGACGAGTGGAGGGTGGGGGAGGTGGGTGGGATGGATTGGGCAATTCGAGCGCAAATTGGTCACGACGGCCGCAAGGACACAAATAATGGTATCGGTACGGCCTGGTTTCGCTTAACTCTAAGCACAAACACATATTGAATTTAATAATGCTACGTAATTGAATTAAAAATTTCGGAAAATTCGAAATCTGGTTTTTCTACATAATCCGATTAGCTACCGGGAATTGAACCCGGGTTTAGGTTATATCACTATGTTAGCAATTGGTTCCATTCCCGGCGCAACAACTCTACCATGCGACCAGTTCAATCGAATGTACATTGCTCCTGGTTCTAGATTTATTTTTAATACTAATTAAATGTTTGTTAAGGGGGTTTACCAATGATCACATCTATTTTAAAAAACCAGCGACCGACCTGGAAATGTTGCCTAGCCTAGGCTGCCTAGGAAAGGGATCTTTAACGTCCCGATATCGTACAGATACGGGTCATGATTTTACTTTATTCCGAAAGAAGGCGCGTGACGGAATTTCTCTCGCCCGAAAAATTCCGAAGGTATCGGCCGGAATCGAAACCGCGATCACGGGCTTTTGAGGCGAACGCGCTACCTCTCGACCACTCGACACCTCTTTTTAATACTTGTAAATGTGACAAATTACAGTGTCTTTGCTCGCCAAACTTTAAAAGAAGAATGAATGAGTCACTCAAAAAGAAATATAATTACAAATTGGATAAAATTGAAATCACTGCAGCTCTTGCCGGTAAGCAGGTAAACAGAGGATTGGCGACAGATACTCTTGTCAAAACATTTCCCAAATACATGGACAATTCCAGCTGACAAGAGCACCGACCTCCGGCGTTCACAAGCCTGCTGCTGCCGCACACGGTGAATCCGGCGTCCAGATCGAAACACGGAAAACCATTTCGCTAATTTTAGTGCCCGGTCCGACCGGTAGTAATGTGCAAAATGCAATCTGGAGGCTAAATCGGGTTACGCGATTTGACGGTGAAAATCGGTTACAGCGAAGCGAGCACACACACACATACAAGACATACGCACGCACGAAGATACCACTTAGGTTGTCCACACACACACACATCGCTTGCCGCTTGGTCGCCGAAAGGAGTTAAGTTTCCTTTATGATCGGAAATAATTCCGACCAAGTCGAGCTTGTCTCCCCCCGCCCTGAACACATCGTGATTTGCTGGACGCCTACTTTTAGGAGAGCCACCATTCTGGAATCTCCCAGACGGGCAATCTAATGAATCGGGGTCAGGTGTATAAAACGATTGGTCGATGAATGAAAAGTTTTTCGATCAATCGCGCATGGGGGCCGGTGACACGCATTCAACAGTGTCCAGAAACACGATCAGAGAGACCCGACCCCAATCGATCAGTGAACAAGACGGTCTTCTATTTAACCGAAACAGTTCCGACTGGCCGGAGATACGCAACAGTATGCAGTAGAGTACACTATGCGAATTGTGCTGCCCCACGTACGCACGCAATCACTCAAGACGCAGCGGCAATGCGGTGCTCGCCAAGGTTGTATACCACATTGATGCGTGCGATGTGATTGCCACCTATTTCATATACCAGGCGCAGCACTGCGATTTGAAACCCAGAATGACAACAATTCTGGCAATTACCATTCTGCATATCACGGATCGAAATTTCCCCAAAAAAAAACCGGGAATCGGGAAACAACCATTTTCTGTTTTTAGGTCATCAGTTTCAAGAGGACGTCCTAAAAATTGGTTGGGCAACACCCTCACTAATGGAGGCATGTCTAAGCAAAATTATACAATCTCACCTATTTACAGAGTTGCGGGACATCCTATCGTTCACCTTGGCCACAGGGGAGCTTTGAGGGTTTGGATGGGAGTGGAGCATTGCGTGTTCATTTTACCATTTTACGGTTGCCTCGATGAGAACTCAATTAACCGTTGTTCCTTCTGGTGGTACATAAACACCCCCTCCCCGTCTGATGAATAGACAATAACTGTCCAATTCGCACGGCTGATGTCGACGCTGTAGCCACTACTGAATGGCATCTTGTGACATTTTTGCGCAATTTTATTAATTTATTGTAATCTATCGTGGAGACAGTGTCGAGTATAAGACCACTGCGCGTAGATGTTGCGAGTAGCACATCACATCTAGCGCCTATGGTTAAGGCGAAGGGGGTGGTGGCATCTTTGCAAAGAGCTTCCAGTTTAGAACGCACATGGACTTAAGTTGAGTAACAACCAACAGCCTGTAATGCCGAGAAAAATTACCCTTCGACAAATGTGCTGGTCGTTTCTTCGAACCGATAAAATGAGGGATTGAAAAAATAAGGGTCTGCTTCATAAATTATGTCTTGAAGCTGCAAATTGAACAAATGAATTCGACAACTTGATTTATCACCAATATGTCATTTGTTTAATTAAGTAGAGTGGCACTTACCAATGAGAATCTGACCCAGTATTACTTATTTTACTGGTATGTTAAATGATTTGGAAAAAAAATAGTGAGCTTCGGTTCCGAAACAATGGGCAAAGAGGTTGACGACTGACTGACAACGCCAGTTACATAATTGTATTACCAAAATCACCGATAGTATCAAGGCCGTCTAGACTGTTCAACAATTTAATTATTCTGATAATGATGATCCAAGAAACTTTAATCTAACAATGGGGACCCCACGGTTTCCCCACCATTATTGACATGAACTCTTCTCGCCTTGAACTGTATATTGTTCATATTGTTCGCTCACCCGCGACTTCAAAATGCGCGAAAGGGTTAGCATCTTCTACTAACTCCATCTCCTTGTGATGATCACGATGGCCTTCGTAGGTGCAGGGGCAAAATAAGGGCGTGTCCGCTAACAACGTCAACGTCGCCTAAAAAGAGATGTCTCATGAGCGCCGGGGTGGGAGAGGAAGGGTACGTGGTGGTGGGGGTGGGGGGGGGGTGAGAAAATTGCTCCTAAGTAGGGGTTATTAGCTCAGATAGCTCGCTCGTAATGTAGACGCGGCAGCACACCGACGCGCGAACAAAAGCTAATCTACATTTTCCACTCGACCAACTATTCGGCTTCTCGAACAAGCCGCTTGCCTGCCTACTCGTACGGACCTAGGTCGAATGCATTTTCACACTTAGGTGGCTCCGTCATAATCAATCTTACGCAGGGTACAATCATTGGTCGACCTGTTAAATTCTACGAGGTTTACATTTGCTGTTCAAGTTCCATTTTTATTTGATTTGCTTTTAGAAAAAAAAATTAACTACGGCATCCTGAATTAGAATGTCAACTTTAACGAAGACCGGGAGATGGGGGTTCAGGTACTAGGCGCTCTCGAATGACAATTCCTTCATCTCAATTGTGCTTGAGAGGGTACGTTCAATTTTTAATAAGATTCGAGCACGTCATTTGTATCGCTCGCGATGGACACGATCTCAAAGGACAATTTGCCCCAATCTCAAGCACATTTGAAATCAGGGAGTAAGATGCAAAGTCGTACGATGAAATATAATAAAATGATCATAATAAATTCATAACGAATTCATAATGAAGTAGTCTCCGGGACAGCATCTTTCGTCCGGTGCTGTCCCGGAGACTACTTCATTATGAATTCGTTATGAATTTATTATGATCATTTTATTACATTTGAAATCACTCAAGCAACTTTAAGCATTTCAAGAATAGTATACATGGAACCAATATAAGAAATAATAATATATAAGGGCTATTGCTTGGAATGCAATCAAGAATCGGCAACAAGATCGTCAATAAACTAAGTTTACAACAGATCTTCACCAATAATAAAGCCTTTGAAATTCGAAAATCAACTGACAAAGAAGCGTGGCGGCTTCAGAAAGCTATTGATAGCCAGAAAACATGGTAAAAAATTATTTTTATTTATCGAGTAATGACGAAAGTGTGGCTTAAGTTCGTTTCGTATTTTGTCGCATGTTTCACAAATCTTCAAAGGCTTTATTGTTAACTTAGTTTATTGACGATCTAGTTGCCGATTCTTGATTGGAGCCAAGCAATTCCCTTATATATAACTAAAAGCATACTTACCGTTTGACTAGAATATTATCAGCAGAATCAGAGGAACTATTTTTCTTTCGGGATATTTTATTTCTATCAAACGTCGCCAGACAATCCCAGGTATACAGTAATTACGAATAGGTGGGTTGATTGAAAAATAGTTTTAACTACTTAATAACTTTCGAACAGACACAATTAGCAATAACAATAAGGCATAAAGAATCGAGTAATGGTCATTACAGGCAGCGCCTTAAAATTTTATGCTCAGATAGAATTACAAGATTAAAATTTTTAAACGTGCTACAACTTTTATTACCTGTGTGAAAAATAACCTGTTCCGTTGACTCGTTTTTTATGTTTGAGAAACTGAGACTCCTAAACGCGAGTTAGTTCTCACACGTTCAGCAGCGTTTGTAATTATTTGTTTTACTGAAGAATGTATATTTTACTTTTTAAACGTCCCAATATTTTGCAAAGTTACTGACACTACCTTTTCAATTAATCATCGAAGAAAAAAAATTGGAATCCAACAATAGCACGAGTGATTCACAAACAAAACTGTTACTACCCCAAATGCAATTGTTGACCAATGATTCTCAAATACGCTCTGTAAACTCAGATTAGATAACGCTACGGTATACCGAAGGCTTACGGAGAATCTGGAAGGCTTCCAGACATTTAGAATAACTTCCAGCTATTTTTACGACTTCAAACCGCATCTCAAAGAGTAGCGGAACTTAGCGGAACTCATTCCAGATCGGTGCCATACACAGTCACGGGTGGAGATTACTGGATGCATTTGTCGGGAAAGCACTACTGTCAATAACGCTTACAAATGCATGCGCCATTAATAATGCAGCCGCCATACACGTAACGGACCATAAAACGCCATCTTCCGAACATCTTAATACACACACACTGCAGAGACGCAGTGTTTTGAGAACGTTTCTGCTGCCTCCTATAGAGATACTTGGCCACTGCCTCTTATTACTGCGGGCCACTCGTTAGTAAATCCGGCGCACAACAAAAAGAAATGGACGAGCAGCGCTGATACAATACATGGTCGTATCGATTATGGCATCGTCACGGCTGCATGCGTGTGTGTGTACGTATCCTATATTATAAAACAGACATTCCGATTTTCGTGTTCGGAGATTATCTGCCGAACGGCTCAATGAAATCGCATAAAAATGAACAGACACTTACTAAACCATCATAATTCGCTAGCGACGGAGCGACGGATCTCTATTTTCAATAAAACATAATAAAACTAGCGTTACAAAATTTTGGATAATCTCCCTTTCGCTTCAAACTTAAAAAATGGCGTCTCCACATCAAAAGCATGACGTCGTCGATTTCACGAGACAACAAAGTTACCACATAACAGTTCCAACCAAACACACAACATACACTATACACACACTATTACCGGAATAATATTTTCAATATAAAAATAAAATAAAAATATTAAAAAATAGTAGATAATGATACCCATATAAGGAATAATAAGATGTAAGGGAAAAATTGCTTTGACTATATTTTTAATTGCAGTCCAAGCAGTTTTCCCCTTACATCTATATAAATAAATCTTATTATAAAATAATCAAATAGATATTTTTTAAATGATTCTTTTTCAATTTTACATAATAAATGTCAAACTATTGAAAATCCATATTTTTAAATATTAAAAAAAACATGTTGAGGCATCACTGCATGACGTCATTACAGAGTATAGCACGTGAAAAATGAGTTACTTCACATTTAACGTTTGCGTTTATCGCGTG
>JAQGBY010005777.1:0-14109 GCA_034698785.1 Mycogona germanica | reverse complement strand
AGTTTTTAGATACTTCACTCTCGTCACCGGTTTCCCAGTTCGTGTCCAGCGGATTCTATATTTATTTTTCAATTATATGTATGTCTTTGGTGAAGAGAACATAATATCTGATATAGATTTATGCTGAAGGCCACTGACTGGCGTTTTCGTATTTTCCTTAATCTAACCATTTGATGACCCTTCATGTCCACTTGACGCCACCTGTGAGGAACCTAATTGAACATTTGTTGGGTACACGTTAAAGATGCTACCTAGGCTTAGGCTTAGGATAGTCAAAATTACCAGGCCGCCTCCAGGGGCTTCTAGGGTGGGAGGCTGATGGACCATCTTAACATATATCTAAAGGAGGACGTTTGCTGACTTCGCTGTTCAAAGACATAATATTGTTTGTTTTCCCTTTTAGGTTAAAGAAAGGAACGGAACTTCAGAAAATTCGAGACATCAAAGAAGTCCAACGGAACATTTCGGTTATCAAATCTCCCGCAGGTATGCTCTTGAACCGGAATCGTAGGATCCGGTTGCACACGTTTTTATATTTGAAATTTGTTATGGCAATGGTTCAGTATCGACTTAAGTTAGAAAATCGACTTTGTCAATAAGGTTGTAAGTTTCAGGACTTTTTGTCCTTTAAATCATGATTGACAAAAAAGTAATGAATGTAATTCATTAGCTATTTATTCTGACAGTTGGGATGGCTGAATTAGAAATTCAGTTTAAACGCCAATGCTGTTCAAAATTTGCCACAAAACTTAACATATTTGGTTTTTCTTTTTGTTCAGCTGGTATGCTCAAAATGGAGCAAAGGGTGGTGGAGGTCATCCAAGAATCGGACGAAGAAATGGTTTCAGAATAAGCTGTTTCCTCATTCCAATGTCTCTCAAATGGTATCGTTATTGAAAATAAATAAATGCTCTATTATAATCATCTTAATAATAGTCTGGTTATTCTACGATTTGTACTCATTTTCGAAATAATCTGCATCGTTTGTTGAGCATTGTCTCAATACATATTGCTAAATTATTTGTTTCTCCATGTTTTTAAAAATACAGAGAGTGAATACGCAAAAATGACATGACTTTGATTCACTAACATTTTTATTTATTTTTATTCAACGTTATTCGAAAATAAGAAAATTTCATACACTTGGTTACACGACAATAAATCTATGACGCTGTTGCAATACAATTCTGGAGAGTCCCACAACTACTGATTGCAAACATTTTGTTTGTCCCGTGTTGAGCGTTATATGTGAACAATGTCAAACTTTTAAATGTAATAAAATACAATAAAAGTCAAAGTTTTCGGCGATGGATTCATTTAATTTGCTCAATGTGTTGGCCATTCTGTTTGCTAACCGTCGTTTTCATGTTACAAAAATTGTTGAGGTTATTTCTGGTGCGATTGTGCTCCACATGTCTGCACGCTGTCCAAAGGTCTGTCAATGTAGTTGCTTTGCGATGAAAAAGTTTGTTTCAAATAACCAAACCCAAAAAAGTGTAGTGGACTGATGTCGGGGGACTTCACGGGGATGTTTCACTTTGTTAAACAAAACATTTATTCCAGTTTGATTTTTCAAATCCTGTAGATATTGGGTTGTTTTCTTTGCAGTGTGGCTTGTTGCTTTGTTGTGATTCAGGGTGATTTTTTGGAACTCACCTGGGTAAAGTTTAGGAACCTCTTCCAAATAATGCTTTAGAACGAGAGCAACAAAGTACCGGCAGCCACCTGTCATTGGATGTCTCATCAGTCCACACACATCTGCGTGGATGAGCTGTCCAGGCCGACAAGCGTGTGTCGCAACATGAGGAAATGGAAGAGCCACCAACTTCCCCTGTGTGTATGCATGGCAGGGCGCTGTACCGGAAGTGGACACACGGCCAAGGCCTGTGACATCTCCATCTTGACTAAGCGCTGGATGATGCTAATGTCCCGATGGCCGAAGTGATGATGCCACAGTTCGATAGCCACAGTTGGCTAAGCTAGTGCTCACCCTGAGCAGACATGGTAACATGACTTCTTGCAGCCAGTAGAGGTCAGTGGGGCCTGAGCAGCATCACAAGGCTACCACTGGAGGTGGAGACGGTACAAACATTGTCCTCGAGCACAACTGTATAGCCGGAGACAGTCATCCATTGCACTGATATGAGTCCCAGACTCTCATCTCTGGCATGTGGAGCACATTGTCGAGTCACACCAAGCTTTGCCCACCATCTGGAAGGGTGCACATAAATCAATGTGACCTTCACCAGATGCGATAAGCCTGGTGTGCTCACCCAACACCACTGCATGCCTCTGCTGTAGTCTCTCAAACCGTCTTGCATCTGGTGTCATGTGGCTGGTCGCATCAGAGTCTATGCACCAATGCCATGACTTTGGATTGCTGTCCGTTGAACTAGAGGATGCTGAAGAACTGTCCAGCACTGCAGGATTGCACAGTGTCAGCATCCTGACCGGTCCAAGTGGCAAGTTTGTGTGTCTGTGGAGGTGACTCCTGTGCCACGTTCATTGACACTCTTGTGACGGCTCCGGCACCCACTATCTGAGGGAGCTGCTGGCTGCGGTCAGGACAGTTGGCTTGCAAATGTACATGTTTCAGTGTTAGTGGCTTGGGAGGCACCACCACCACCTTGGAGCTTGGGTGCAGGCTTTTTCTTGGCCTGCAAAGGTCCTATCGGCGCTGCCACTCATCCTGGATCTTGGCAATCACATAGTCCTGGGTCAACACAGCGGAATCACTGCATTCCAAGCCAGTGATAAGTGCATTGTAAGATTCTGGCAGCAAGCTGAGAAGGATGGCCACCATCTCTTCATTGAAAATGGCAATGCCATGTATGGCTTCCAAATCTTGAACCATTTCCAATAGATGGTTTATGTGGTCATGCATCTTGCAGGATGTGTAGGTTGCTGCATTCAACCTCCGATGCAGGGATAGTGAACTTGCCCAAGTCCCACGTTCATAGTTGACACAGTTTCTTCCACACACCTAGGGCAGAAGCAGTCTGCACTTTTGCTGGGAGTCAACAAAGTTCTGCAGCAGAGATTCTTAAAATCAGAGCTGGCTGCGCTACGCGTTTTGTAGCTTCCAGTCCTCCAAAAGTACAGCATCCTCTGGTTTTGGCTGGGTGGCTACATCCCAGAGGCCTCTTTCATCCAAGAGGGCCTCCATCTTTACTTTCTATGCCCTCCAATTCATGGAGGTTAGAAGCGGTACAAAGGCTTCTGATGACCCAGTAAAGACATCTTGACTGGCCATGATGTCATCACACCGCTCGTTACGAGGAAAGTCACAGCCAACCAGGTGGTAGTGTTATAGCCTAAACTCGGATCCCACATCTACAGAATGTAGTGTTATGCCAGAGTCCGGATCCCACATCTACCAAGCGAAGGGTGTTATACCAAAACCTGGATCCCACATTTGCAGAGTGTTATTCGAAGTGAGGATCCCACATCTACATAATGTAGAGTGTTATACCTTCACTAAGATCCCACATCTATAAAGTGTTATACCTAAGTTTGGATCTCACACCTACTCCTGCCAGCAAACTCTCCTCTGTAGAGAGGTGCAGAACCCACAACCAGTCAAGGTTCTGGTGGGTTTTGCTAGGCCCATAACCTGTTGAAAACCTCGTGCAGATCCTGAGCGGCTGCCCAGGGTGCAGTAGAAAAGCCTCCAGAGGAAGTAGTGGTGGCAGGTTGCCTGTACTATCATGCGGTACTCAAGCTAACTAGTGCAACAGCAGTACTAGAAGCATAGAACATCAGGCAGATAACTTATTCTCTGGCAGACAGGCTTGGTACACTGGAGAGATGTTGACAGTTCAGCTGCCAGCAGACAAGTGATTTTCTCTGAGCTGGTGTGCCAGTATTTATATGCAGTGACGTGTTTGCACATATCACTGCATTGCATATGCAAATACTACTTTGCATATGCCTGTGCATATGGGGTTCAGCTGGTGACCCTTGCACTGGGGCAGCCGGCTTAGTGTCCAAGGAATCCCCAGTGCTTGGTGACCCTTGGATGCACCCTGCATTTAATAAAGTCTTCCACTGCCAATTCATCAAGTCTTCCACTGCTAAACAATAAAGTCTTCCACTGCGTTCTTATTTATCGGCTATCATACTTTTATTACTTAAATAAAAAAGGCATACACAGTTTCAAAATCAAATCAAATAGTTGTATTACTTTGGCAAAAATAATACAAAATGGAACCACCCCGGTGTTGGTTGTGCAAAATAAAATAACCAACCACACCAGAACCATTAATCGGACATCGAGTCAACCTCCAGTCAGCCGTGAAACGATGACCGATTCCCGCTTTCGAGAAGATAGACGTGCACACAGGAGAGAGAAGCCGGGTGAATGTAAGTGTCGACTGCTGCTCTCGCACGAAAAATTCCGAAGGTGTCAGCCGGAATTGAAACCGCGATCATTGGCTAAGAGGCGAACGCGCTACCTCTTTACCACTCGACACCTCATTCATTCGCAGTAGTTGCTGCAAGTTTTTGTTTACAAAGAAGTCACGGTATAGCAATCAAAATTACAATATGTACCCACAAGCAGCCCCCAAGAGTGGCCTATGGCGGGGGTCGAACGACCAGTTGTATCTGAGATATTTGTTAAGGAGGTCTAGAACTAGAACTCCCCAGGAGGCGACCTGGTAATTTTGCCTAGCCCAGGCTTAGTATAAGCTACCTAGGTAGGGATATTTAACGTGTACCTGACATCGTATAGGCACTGGTCTCATGGCTTTACTTCCATTCCGAAGGAAGGCGCGTTAAGGAATTTCTATTGCCCGAAAAATTCCGAAGGTGTCGGCTGGAATCGAAACCGCGATCACGGCTAAGAGGCGAACGCGCTAACTCTCTGCCACTCGACACCCCGTACCGATTCGATCGATCGCAATTCGATATTGTTTCCCAATTTCTGAACTTGATCAATGAAGTTTTGTCAACCAAAAAAAAATATCAAACTTGATAGTTTTCCAAAATTTTTAAATTTGATCAATCAACAGTCAAATAATCAAATATATCGATAATTTCTAAAAAGATTCGATAAATATCGCATCATAGAAACATCGATAAGTCATATCGATATGTTTTAAAAATACTCAATATTTTTATATATCGATAAATATCGCGCATCATGAGGCGTGGGCTGAGTGAGTCTGTGATGTCTAGGTTGGGATAAGGATTTTGCCGCTGACTGAAATGCATATTTTGAGAGGTAAGAAATCCAATATTACTATCTTTGTTCATTCCTGGTGCCTTCTGTGTCCCATTTTCTTATTTTAACCTGTCTTGTTGCCAAGATGGTGTTGCTAGATAGTCTTGAGAACATCCCAGCCATCACCATTTGCATAGCCGATTATGAAAGCCTTCGAGCTGGGGGTGCGGTGTCATTTGTACTTGTCGATAGGGAGAGCTTTATGCCGCACGGTACTTTGAAGAATCTTGATGTGGCCTATCGTAAATTCGACTATTTAACGCACCCCATCTCGAATGACTTCCAAGTTGAATTTGTATGCTTTGGGGGTTACGTTTTGCTGTTCCAATATTCTAATCCTGTTGATTTTGCCGGGGCGATGGAAAAACAATTCCACCGCTGTTATTAATATTTAACGGCACAATCGTGTCATTAGAGCATTCGGAAAAAGCAGATTTCATGTGTTATGGGGTGGAGAACTGCAGAAAATATGGTAGAGGGGGACTAGTGGGCCAAGGCCATATTTACGATCTGTACTAGATGTCACCACACCAAGAATTGTAACTATATGCACAATGTAACGTCTGGATTATTTTAAATAAAAATGGGGGGGGGGTGTGCCCGGGACAGGCCGAACGAAAAAAGACGTACAAGAGTTGGCAATAACAACTCGTCGTAGTGCAGTTTGTTTAGCGACTGACTGTGGTTCGGCGGTCCCGTGTTCGATTCCCGGTGCGGGCCCTCGGTTGTTCGATCCCGGGGTACTGATAAAAATGTGCCTCTCACATAGTGCCTAAGCACTGAGAGGGGTACAGAAACTCCTGTTGTGATATACACTTCAGTGAATAATAAAAAAATAACTCTTGAAAACCGTGGGAACTGACGCTACAGTTAAGACGATGACGATTCACATCTAACTCACTATATTCACATTTCCCGTGGAAAATTAATATAGTTACCGGTTTCACGCAACACCACTTGCGATCATCAGCTGTTTTAATGGTGATTTAATGATAGCATGGTAAAACTAATATTGAATTAGGATTTCATTTGAAACTCGAAAGTTATGGTGAATTATTGGTTTGGTTAGACAAAAAACATTTTTGAGTTACGGCACATTTAAAGTATTTGTCAGTACAGTGATGTAGATTTTTATATCAAGATTAGAAATGTCTTGCTTGTTGATATTCGGGTATCGCCTTGGAAATGTCTTATCATCAGGGTGCAATTGGCCGCATTCCACTTTAAGTAGGCGTGACTCTTTCCCTCTCTCACCATAACTGACAATTTAGCATGGCGTGGCACTGCTGGGTTGTATCCAGAAAAGCTATTAAATCGTTTTATTATTTTAGCTATTAAATTAGGCCCCATTTACATGACAGGTCGTCAAACGTTTTCCTCGATTTAAATGTTATTTTGTTTGGCACAGTTTGGGTCATCATAATTTGATATCGTACGACCCGTCGTGGCGCAGTTGGTTTATGACGGACTGTTGTTCGGCGGTCCCGGGTTCGATTCCCGGCGCGGGCTTTGGCCCAAGGTACTGGTGAAAACGTGCCCCTTACAAAGTGCCTAAGCACTGAAAGGGGTACAGAATCTTCCTGTTGTGACCAGTCACTTCAGTGAATTGAAAAAAAAAATATCACTATAGATTTGCGTTCGACAAATGATTTTAATTCAACGTGGAGATTATAACTTCCATACTTAATGTGTTCGACCACAGCAAAGTTTGAAATTCATATGCCTTCGCGAAGTTTCGAGACATGGCCGATTATTTGTCTGGCATTGAGAAATCTTGTTGAGAATTCCTTGAGATTTTAAAAATCTCAATGTAGAATGACACTTTACAATAGATACCGTACTGTAATAATAATAAAATGTTGATGTTCTTCGTGGCGCGTCTAACTAAATAAAAGGTTTATTTCCAATTTGCAATCACGTGAAAAAGAATGCATTGACTTGATAAAAGGAATTTTTTTCTTACATTCACTGTTGTCACTGCACAACAGGATTTTCTGTATCCCTCTTGGTGCTTAGGCACTATGGCGAGGAGCACATTTTCATCAGTACCCCGGGATCGAATATTCGAGAACCCGCACCTGGGATCACCGAACCATTGTAATATGATTTACTCCGCGCCATGGTGCATGACAGCATAATTTTTTGGAAGAAGTTTTTGAATTGGACAGCATAATTTTTTGGAAGAAGTTTTTGAATTTGCAATCATTCTGGGAATGGCGATTGACAAACGGGAGCCCGAAACGTTCCAAAAGAAGTATTTCCTGCTGGTTCTGTGGGTGTGTCGTGCAGATTAAATTATTGTGGGTACGTGACCGACATCAGACACGTATAGTTGACAAAAAAAATAGATTGGTCCATAGATTGGTAATTTAAAAATAAGTATCAATTTAAATTTCCACGTAACATAGTTAGATGCATTTTGTAGGAAATTAATTTACATAAATACACAATAATACATGTATTATCCAAAATACTCTGTAAGTGGTATCTTGGTAACAAAATTATTTTGTTTATTTTAATTTCTCTTGGGTAGTGACGAAAGTGAGCGAAAAGTGAAAGAAAGTGAGTTCATACATTTGTCTTGTGTTTCGCTAATCTACAATTTCTTAATTTTTCCTTTTCAAAGATCAGATATAAATGTTGTTTATTGACGATCTTGTTGCCAACGCTCGATTGCAGTCAACCAATCATTTTATATATTTTGTACAATTATTGATTACGCACATTTTGACAGGTCATTGTGTGTGCTTACATATTTGCACACTTCTCCTAACCCCTTTAACCGGCCAATTAATTTTCAAAAACCCACAATCCTGCCGTTTAATTATTCTTATTTTTAAATTGATATCCCAGGTCCAACCAATACTGTTTTGGGCTTGCCGGTTAAAGGGCTAGGCATGGAAGTTCAAATCCGTTCGCGAAATGAAGACTGCAAAAAAAATCGATGAGGCAAATCGCCTAACCAAAAAATCGATACCGATTTCGACCGATCCCTTATCGTAAATCTCGGGATTTTTTTTCAGTAATGACACTTAAGTATTCCGCGCCAGCGTCCCATTTTTCTTTATCGGTTGCCGCATTGTGTTTAGGCACAAGGCCGTCGTCGTACCTGCAATGTTTAAAACCTATTGGCTGCCATTGATTAGGTGGAGAGGCTATCGATGCGGTGAGCGACGGTTTGGCTGCAGTTTCTCTCGAAGCCCAGGTTTGGCGCGGTTCCCAAATTATTCCGTAGGCTCTTCCTCAGCACGCATAAATATTGAATCGCGTCGACCGCTTGATGAGATGGTGTTTTGGCAGGGGCCGACTTCCCCCACCCTGGATTAAAATATCGAACGCCAGAACTGTTCTCTCATTCCGGCATCGAATGACCCCATTTGGACAAGATTTCCTCGTCGATTTTTTTTCGCTTGTCCGAATATACAAAATGGTCGATTTGATGAGAACGATGCGAGGACCAGGTGATGGTGGAATTAAATAAGAACCCACTCGCCCCACTGAGTTAATAAATTTAGATTTTCTTCAGTTTAAATCAACTGGCTGGAAAGACTAGTACCCTAAGATATAATTTTTTGATACTTTTTTTTATGACGTGCCCTGATTTGAAAAGTAGCTTTCATCCGCTGACGTTGTTGGCGGCATCTAGTGAACAATCGATGAAGCCGACGTTTTCAGTGGCGGCCACTGAACGTAACATGGCGCAAAAGGACGCGTAGTGACGACATGCTTGTTGCAGACTATTCAGGAATAGGGCACCTTATTTTCTGCAAGTTGTCGACGTTTGTTATCGATGTGTGAAGACATAAAAATTAGACAATTTCCTTTCATTAAAAAATGCCACCATAGTGATGGGCACTGGTGATATGATTTTAAAAAATGGCAAAGGTTTCACTTTCTGGGAACTGTCCTGGAGCACTCCTTGGACAGGGCCATGAATTGGAATGCGCAGGTTTGAAAAGCCAGACAAGTAGTTCTGCCAACTTATTTTTTACCAGAACTAATAGATTGGATTAAGAATCGTGGGTTAGAAAAACCTGTACGCCGCGAAACCTTTGTGTTAAGTGGATAGAAAGATTAGTTGGTCCCCGCGGAAATCTTGCAGTTTCAGGGTTTCCTCTATTTTGTTTCCTTTCAATCAGCCAAAAGCAGTAAAGAGTATACGGTGTTCCGGCGGAGGATGGCGTTTGTGGAACATCCGCGGGGGTCACCCCAAATGATATTAGTATCTGTAAATTTAGTGCGAAAATACACTCTGAAAAAAAAAATGTTAAAAATATTCCCTCAAATAATCTTTTTCATGAAATTAGCAGCCTAAAACTGACTATCACGTCCACATTAGAATTTCCAAATGTTCAATGTATTTCTGTGTTTTTATGTGACGAAATTTTTTTTTTAATTCACTGAAGTGACTGGTCACAACAGGAAGATTCTGTACCCCTCTCGGTGCTTAGGCACTATGTGAGAGGCACATTTTCACCAGTACCCCGAGCCAAAGCCCGCGCCGGGAGTCGTACCCGGGACCGCCGGACCACAGTCCGTCGCTTAACCAACTGCGCTACGACGGGTCGTACGTTTCTTAGATACTCAGATGGCCAAGTGTTTAATTGTCAAATTGAAGAAGATTTTTGTTGATTTTTGCAGTGCTGAGCTGCAAGGTGAAGGTGTCTTTATCTTTTTTCCGCACTGGGGTCAGAATTGGGACTGTGTGGATCATCTTTGTTACTTATATTTCTTGGTACTGCAGTTATTTGAGCAAATTTGTAGTCTCTCGATCCGTGTCGTGACTTAGCTCCTTGTTCCAGGGAGCTTCTAATAAGAACGGTGACAAGTGACGTCAGATAATGTGGGCTAGACCTGTTGGGGTCGCCCTCGTTTTACCGGTACCGGAAAATCAATAGTTGCCGGTCTCGACATAACTCCACATCAAGTTATTAATTTGACAAGATGCTGAGAGGCTCGGTCGTTGTAACGCATGCTCCGCGCAAATTAATGACGTGGAACACCGGATTTTTATGTTCATCCCGTGAGGCCGCGCATTTTATAGATAAGAAATTTGCAGTACAGTAACTAGATGGCGCCTCATGTGTGCCATAGAAAAACGATATAAAAGCAACTTATCTGTTTAATAGTGATATACTAGAGAAATTACCCGGTTTCGCTCAAGAGTCTCAACCATATCAGCGAAATGTTTTTCAAATATTTGAAAACCCCGATCCTCACGTGTCATGACAATGCAATGACGTAATTTTATGAAAATTTTAAATTTATTTTATTTTGTTTTTTTTTCAAACGCTTTTAAATTTAAATATCTAATCTGTATCACAAAAGCGCTTTATTCCGATTTTGTTATATAGCAGTCTCGGGTACTAAACGATTTACAAATAGAAAATATTGGTATATGACTGGCTGCATTGGTAGCTGGTGATAGATAGCGACAGCGCCATTTTGGAGAAGTTGAGACGCCATATTTAATTTTTCTGGCGAAGGTTGTTTTTTAAGAAATTTTAACTGGCTAATGTATCGAGAAATACGCAAAATTGAGATCTGAAATTTCGTCGCTAGACTTACAAATTTGAGGAACTATCTGCAGCTCAAATTTTATTCAATTTCGTGAAGCCGTTCGTAACGGACTCCTGAACGGACAGATTGAAACATTAAGTTGTTAAAAAAAAAAAAAAATTGGATACAGAAACGATTCGGAAAATTGAAATTGTATCAACCGCGTGATCAAAAAAATTGTTTGACACAAAAATGGGGTTAAAATTATTTTGGGAAATGCCCATTTAGGGGAGTATCGTTTTCTCTTTTTACGTGACTGGACGTGATCATGTCTCTTTGCAAATTTCCTGTGAAAGTTTCCTGTAAAATTTCAAACAAAAATAAACATTGGTCTTTGGATTTGCTCTGTGACCGTTTGAATCTATATGAATATAGAGAGTGAATAATTATTCAATTCCTTCTGTTTCTACATGATTTGCTATTCGTATTCTCATATTTCTCAAATGTCAATAGGTCATTTTTTTCAAGAATTTTTTTAGTTTGAGACTTTTAGGTTTTTTTTAGGAGCGTATGGAATACCTTTTGGATGGGTGTTTCTGGCGCATCTGAAACCGGTGTGTAGTGATACGAGACTAGACACCTGTTATTTTTCTATTCGATGTAAATGCCGTTGCAGTTATGATTATGATGATGCACACCTGTGTGTACCAGAGATGAATTGTCCCTCGTCAATTCGCGTTCACGCAAATTTTGCACAAAATGAATCCTTCAGTCCAATGGACTTTTAAAAAATCGTCGTTCAAATCTCATTCAGAAGCTAGGAAATTTTTGAAAATGTGAGCAAATCTGGATTCCAACTTTTATAATTAAAATGTTATATACTTTCGGCTGTAGGACCACTGAAATGTAATTGATACGTGTGGGTGAAAGAGAATGTGGATTTTTATTGCCCACACACTTAGATTTATTTTGGGAGAGAAAGTTAAATCCTCGAGTGTCTGAATCTGAGATTTGCTTTGACGTCAAGTGTTTCGCTGGCGATGTTGGCAGCAGTTCGCGCTTGGTCTATTTATAACCGGTCGTCATTAAACTTTCATTAAAGCAGATACAATGCTGCATTCTCGCCTACTCCTGACTTGTCAACTAACCCGCCTCAGGATTGAATCGATGATTTAATATATTTTAGATCATTGGTTTGCCCTGACGAATTTGGGTTCTCCTTATTGAACCCAACCACCCACTTAATATATGGAATTTTTGTGGTCCGGTGTAACGAAGTCTACCATTAAAAGAGTTTTGAGGTTCGAATCCCGCTTCAAGTGGACGCCAACCTTGTTTGTGTCAGTTAAACAGAGAAAATGTATTAATAAATAATATAATAGGCGCTTGTATATTTGGGTAAGTTGGTTAGCAAACCGCTCAGCTTGATTTATCTAATTTCAAGATTGAGCTATCAGGGTTTAGGAAAATTTGCACACATTGAATTAAACTATAGTACTCCAACCACAGTACAGTGAATTAAAAAAAATTATGTGGACTTTCGATCGTGGAAAAAACATTTTGTGACACAAACGTGTATGTTGCAGTACTCCAGGATGCTGCCAGCGTTCAGGCCCCAAACAAAAAATACATATTTATATTTAATTATCGCTGCTCCATGGCATGGTGATTTCCGTAGATTCAAGGATCTAGTGAAGTTTGGAACAGGCTGGCCACGTGCGGCCTGCCCCCTGCTGGGATTTAAAGGAGGAGAGGGAAGGGGATTGCACTAGTTCATGGGGGAGGCTGTTTCAGTCATTAATACTTCTAGGGAAGAAAAATTTGTTGTGAATTGATAGCTGAGGAGTTGATGTGTTCCTGTATTTAGTACGGTCAGTTCTGTCACCAGATTTGTGGATGGCAGAAATATTTGCATGCTTCCAGTCATCTGGAAGGGAAGCAGTCAAGGAAAACGAGGGCAAGGTAGTGGGCACAGATATGGCAGACCAGCTTCAACATAATGGGGCGAATTCCATCTGAACTGGCTGCAGCATGGGCATCAAGATGCTAAATGCAATCAGCCACACCACCATCCACCGAAATCTCAATATTTGGCATGAGCGAGTGTGTGTGGGTTGGGAAATGGGGCAGAGGGCAGGAGGAAAGGAGCTGTAAAAACTGAGGAAAGTGGTTGTTTAGAAGATTACATTTCATGGAGGGATTTGAGGTGAGGGTGGCACCATCATGGATGGCAGGAATATCTGATTGGCCAGAAGATGCCCCCTTACAGTAGTATTTTGGCACAATTCATTTTGTCAGAGGCAGGTTTGTTGGGAGGATTTTAGTCCTTTAACCGTGACATTGATTTCACCATACTAACACCCCAATGTGAATTATGATTTTTTAAAATAAAAATCATTTCTTGCAAACTAAGTCGTTGACACTTGACAGTTGGTAATTTAAAAAGGTGCCAAATAAGGCTCTAAAATGGAGCCAGATGGGATCAGAAATTTAGTTTCTGCTCCTGGATGTCCCCCTCTTTTCAGCACCACATGCTGGAGTCATGATTCCATGTGTCCATTCTGCATTATCAGATTGGTGCTGGAACTGTGCTGCAAGCTATGACCAGGTTTGGTTGCAGTCTACCTTCATTCCAGTTCCTGTCTGGTGCATTTTTTTTGCACTAAAACACTTTCACGCTATCCAGAGGGTCTGACCCAGCACTGTAATTATCTGTGGTGCTGGTGCTGGGCCACGGAACCCCCTGGAAGCAAAAATCTGGAATGCTGGATGGTCAGGAGACAACAAAGGCAACAATACTGCCACTGGACACACACATTTTCACTTCACTTAGAGGAAATCACTGCTGGATGAGACATGTTGTATCTAGTACTTATTCCGTTACTATCCAGCACTTATTCCTGTTTCTGGGTGCTGGCATCTGACAGCACTACCTGTACTACAAGTGTGTGTGTAACAATATCTACGCTTTTTGCTCTCTGATGCACTCTAGATTTCTTTATGATTGGTTGATTTTTTCCACTTTTTTTTTTTTGAAAAGTTAAAATGCTTTTAAGTTACAATACTTTTATGGGTGCCACCATTTTTTTCTTTTTTAGCACAAAAATGGTGTGACCGGCACTGCAAGTGTGTGCAGTTAGCAATATCTACAATTTCTGCTCTCACTAATAATGTGCTCTAGATTTCTCTGTGGTTGGTAGATTTTTGACACAATTTCTTTGAAAAGTTTTTATTTTTTATTTTTTTTATTTATTCAAATTGTTGCCACATTTTACAACAATGCAAAATTGCATCCTACCTCGGCTACTAGAGCCAGTTGGTAGGATGCATTAGAAATAAATATAATTTGTCATTCTGTGACATAACTCAAATAAAAACAAAACAAA
>JAQGBY010005776.1:0-14112 GCA_034698785.1 Mycogona germanica | reverse complement strand
TTGGTTGTCTCGTGAAATCGACGACGTCATGCTTTTGATGTGGAGACGCCATTTTTTAAGTTTGAAGCGAAAGGGAGCTTATCCATGGGGATGAAAATGAGATCTGATATTCCGTCGCTAGCGAATTATTATGGTTTACAAACTGTATGTTAATTTTTATTTAATTTCTTTGATCCGTTCGTGAGTTAGTCTCCGGACATGAAAATCAAAATCTCTGTTTTATAATATAGGATTAAAAATAAATATCTCCTTCGACTGAGATTGCTCTCTCGCTCTTCGTCCCTCACCCTGAAGGTCCCCTTAATTAATTTAGAGGAAACGTGGCGTCAACAGTATTTCTTGAACACGACCGCTCACTAAATATCTCCGAAGCACTCGCACGATTCCCGAAATAGCAGAACCGATCACCTGCACCTATAAAAAGTCGGCTGGTTTGGAACACAGCAGCGCAGTTGGCGACGTGGTCAATCTGACCGGCCGGCAAACTTTTCGGTTGGGTTTTTTTCTTCCTCTCTCTTTCTCTTTTCCATAGTGCGATCGAACCACAGAGAGCCTGTGTGATGGCCAAACGCCGTTCACAAGTGTCGCAAACCCTATAATTTACTCGGGTCGTCCACGCTGCGTGCGATTTATTAACCTGTTTGGATCTACATGTATCTCTCTCCTCTCTCTCTCTCGTTCGCCTTCTCGCCATCTATCTCTTTTTCTCTCTCTCTCTCTCTCTTTCGAGCAGGCTATCTCATCTCCCACACCATGATCGGCCATCGCACATCAACATCCTCCCGTGACCTCTGGTATATCAAGTTTACACTTGGAATGCAAGATCTACAAGAGGAACTTACAGGCATCTACAATGATGCAATGATTTCTGCATTGTTCTCATCTTGTCGAGTGAGGCTCACTTCAGCAGTTAAGACGACTTGAGTTCTTCGTCGTGGTCGGAAGAACAAAAATGTCTATATTTTCTTTGAAGTCTGGCAATGCTTCTAAATATTATCAGGTTATAAAGCAATTTGGGAATGATGTTTTCGCACAAACATCCAGAAGACCGTTGGAGACATGAACGGTTGAGGTCTAAGGAGGATATGGCATCGGGTCGAGGTCTCTTTACGCCGATAGCCGCTGGGGGTCGCGAGCGCCCTCACGAAAGCACATATACACATATATATACAAGGCACCACATCCTACCAAACGGGTTCCAGTTCTTCAGCTATTTTCGGATCGTTCTGCGTGACTGTTTACAAGCAGTCGACATTGGCAATAACAAAAAAAAAGATAATTGAGCAGAAGGTGTACCGGGTCGTCTACACAGAGGAAGGAAGATGGGAGGGATGGGAGGGGGTTACATCTTGGCCTAACGAGAGACCAGAGTCATTATCGAGATGATCGAGGTGAACACATGACATTTCAAATGAAATTCAATATAATCGTATCGTTTCTATGAGCAGCTCACCAATGCCATGTACGAAACCGGAAATTAAAGACTCCTCTTTCCTAATCACCCCTAGGGGGTTATCCGATAAACAATCACCGGTGAATCTTCTAAACAAATATTAATCTTACACCAATGTCAGGTTTGAACAGATTTGTTTACCATAAACTTAAAATTAAATAAATTTAGTGGTTGTGTTTGTGTGAATAGCAAAAATGAGACACACTTGGTCGAAGGCTTTCTATTAATTATTTGCTCTTTATCAGCGATAAAATACATTGTTTCAAGTAAATTTCTTACGTTCTCATCAAATAATTTCTCGACAATCGTTCAAGTTGTCAAGCTCGAAACACATATTTTCTATTTCTTTTTCTAAAAAGGAGGAGATAAATTTGAAGATAGCAAATAACTACACAAAGGTGCAAAAAAAATTCGTGTCTTGGTTCACTTTTTGTAGTAATTTACTTGAAGTGGTTTTTAAGCTGCTCGCAACAATTTGAACTGGTGTCCCCAAAACAAAACATGAAGCGGTCGGCGACACCCTTTCCTTAATGGAATCGGTGTCGTGAGAATCGAAAATACATTACCGTGATGCTACAAACTGAATGTGATTTAGTGTGTGCGTGCAAATCTGTTGTCCCGTTTGACAGCACTCGTTCTGTGGAGAGAGCCCCGCCGACGACAAACACCTATATTCAGAGTACCTCCTTTTCAGTTTTCAGTTGGTGAAGCGCCTGCCCCCTGTGTCCAGCAACAGGTTGCTCACGAAATTGACTTGAGCATTGACAATTGCTGGGGACGGCGAAAAAGACACACCGTAAAGAGCAGATAATCCATCCTTGTTCGGCGCTTGAGAGCACTATTCAAGGAGACCATTTGTCGCCATTACCCCGGAACCAAATAAACGAGAAGCTGCGCCAGGAATCGAACCAGGAGTCGCCGAACCATAAGTCTGTTTTACAATTAAATCAACTGAGCCTACTCAACCAAGTACAACCCGTCGTGGCGCAGTTGGTTTATGACGGACTGTTGATCGGCGGTCCCGGGTTCGATTCCCGGCGCGGGCTTCGGCTCGGGGTACTGGTGAAAATGTGCCTCTCACATAGTGCCAAAGCACTGATAGGGGTACAGAATCTTCCTGTTGTGACCCGTCACTTCAGTGAATTAAAAAAAAAAAGTCGGATTCTTAAAATTACTCCAGATTCTCTGAGAATCTTGCAATCGACCTGATACTGATACAAGATACTGATGCAATCTTAACTGAAATTAAATAAGATTGTACCAGCAACTTAAGATGCTTCAAGAGCCTGTTTGTTAACGTTGAATTACTGCTGTTTAAAAATTAGTTATCCAAAAATGTCACTAATTTTTTTTAAAACTTGATTTTCAACTGAAATGATGTGATGGTGTTCAGAAACTGTGTCGATGGTGGTGCCGTCCGTGGACTTGGAGAAGACGTAAAAGGCGGAGGTGGCGGCGTCGTCGGCCATCTTGAAATTGGGCGACTGCAGCGACGCCGTCGCCGCACGTCACTCACGTGCCACGAGATGGATGAGCGGGTGAGATGCGCGTCACAGATAATGAGAAAATGCGATGCCAACGCATGGTGATGTGATGGCCGAGTGTTGCGCGGCCCACAGACACACCTACGCACGTTACGGCATAGCTGCTGTCAAGGAGTCAGAAAGACAGTCATTTTCTATATGAAACATTTTTTAAGCGTCATTTTTTATCCTCTCTCTCTCATTCTCTTGACGTTTGCGAGCGAGAGACAGAGACGTGACCGTCTCCTCCCCTTCTCCACCTCCTGAGGCTGTCACTCTCCTTCATCTGCCGACCACATTCTCCCACCTCACCATTGGACTCGCTCTGACGGCCGCCATCTTGGATCATCGCCACCAAACGAACCCTCACGCGTCACACGAATGAAGCGGATGCTCAGAGGACCCGAGCTCAAGCCACGACAAAATCTTGGAATACGATGGACAGCAATTTTAACTTCACCAGAAACGATCAATATATATTCATTCATACTTTGGTAAAAAACTTAAGGACGATGTCTTAAGGACAATGAAAGCTTGATAGATATAGCAGTGTGCAGACTAGCTTTCATTGTCCTTAAGACATCGTCCTTAACTCGACATCCGACACGGCGTGCTTCGGCACTATTTTATTTGGTAAAAAGGTTTCTCCGTTTCGTTAAATGTCAGACGACGAGACGTCATTTTATTTCAGGAGAGGAATCCCAAAAAAAGGGAATTCCCAGTATAGCTTCCTCCAAAATGCCCTCTAAATCCAGGAATGAGCATGATGAGGTCTAGGGAAGAGAAATTGGAGGCGGTCGGCACTGTTTCGCAGCACAAAGGATTGTATTGGCAAAACCAAATTCGCCCGCGAGGGCAGAAAGGTGTTTCGATTTTTTTGTGGCTCTTTCGCACTCACATGTGGCATAACTTTCGGAGAAGAGATGAGTTACACAGCTTGAGTGAATCGAAATTGGCGCGCGAGACGACCACAGTGTATAACAATAGCGTCTCATCGGAATTGGCAATGCCCTTAGTCCGGGTCGTGGCCCTGCGCACTCAGTACTGGCCTGAGGATTGAGATGGACTTGCTTGATGATATTGGATGTTCGGAGGCCCTGACTCCAACCTGTCCGGAAAAAAAACACCTGACCCACCGAATCCGAGTAGACCATTATTTTCGATCAGAGGTAACATCACATATCGAAAAATTTGCAGGAAATAAATAAATTGGAAATTTGCTGATTCATCGGTTCAACAGATGTTTACGTTTTGGTAAGGAGGACTAAACAACACTTTGACAAAACTTGCCAAGAGGCCTATTATCCAATATCGTTGATATGTAATCAAGTTTGTTTTCATTTCGAAACATCATCATCACATTTTCTTATTTTCAATTTTTTTCCAATTTCTCCTTTTCATCGTTTCGTCATTCTTTTCCAAGAAAAACCAGTTTCGAGATTCGTGTACGAAGACGAATATACGTGAGTCTTCTCTTTTTTGACATCACCACTGCTGCAGTCGCCCCGAGTCTCCCGTGTATCATCCCAGACGATCCCCCTCCTTCCTTCCTCTATAGATCCACCACCGACCTTGCCAGCGAATGGGAAAAACGGTTGACTTTGACGATCGTTTAAAATCAGAAATGCCACCATTCGAACAATCGCTATTCGCGAGCCATTTGTGCCACTGGAGGTAATGAAGGGTAATAACATCTTGTAATTCGGGTCGAAATTGCTGTAGGCGCGCGCGCGCGAGCCGGCCGCATCGTGTCCAGTACAAGTGACGCCGGCCGCCATCCGCGTCAAACAAGATTCGTTTGTGTGACAAGTTGTTGAACAAGTCTCTCTCTCTTTCTCTCTTTCTTCCCCCGTGTCCCCCCCCCCACCTCCAACCTCACCCCAGCGATGAGACGATCCTTTTTATCAGTCGTCGTGTTTTTCCTCTCATTTCTTTTTTTTTTTTCGGAGCCCGGAGCCCCGACCTGTCGCTCTACCTGCGCCGTCCACTTGTCAAAGCTGGGACTAGACACTGACTGTATTCCACATGCTAATCCATAGCTGCAGCGCCATCTCTCGGCTACGCACAACTACATTTTATTTGCGATGTCCCCCTCCCCCCACTTCATGACTTGACAAACATCTCTCCTCTGACATTTATTTCACTGTCCCATTTGCCGTTAATAATGATCAGATCGTAGCTATGGACAGTTCATATATTGAAATTTGCCAAAATTTATGCATGCACGAATAACTTAAGACATAGCTTTATTTGAAAGAAAGTAGGTTCAAGACTATACATGAATCGTCAATAGGTTTGCAAAAGATGTAAGAGAATTTTTATTTCACACTGAAGTGTAGTTATGTGATCACAAGAATGTTACCCGGCTTTGTCTGGGTTTTACAGTAACCACCAATGAAATAAAAAATTAATTGTTCAAATTTACCGGCTATTTTACGTTTACACGATGACACGCGATAAACGCAAACGTTAAATGTGAAGTAACTGTTACAGACTTATATTTAATTTAACGCTAACCTCTCGATCACTCGACACTAATATTGTTATTTTATTTTTATATTGAAAATATTATTCCGGTAATAGGATGTGGTATGGTGTGCTTGGTTGGAACTGTTATCTGGTTTATTTGGTTGTCTCGTGAAATCGACGACGGCATGCTTTTGATGTGGAGACATCATTTTTTAAGTTTGAAGCGAAAGGGAGTTTACCCAAAATTTGATTATGGTTATTTTAATATTAAATATTGAAAATTGGGATCTGATATTCCGTCGCTAGCGAATTATGAAAAGCGAAATAGGTCTCCGAACATGAAAATCAGTTTCTTAGTTTTATAATATAGCCATTAACAAATACAATTCTAGCGCTGACGTTACCATTTGACAGAAGAAAGCATTTCTACTTGAATTACCAATTTAATTGAGAATTACTTTATCATATTGATCCAATCTGTGTGATCATATTGAATGGTGACGAGTTTCTATTGACATTCGTGACATTTCGTACGCATCGAAGGGTGGCGCCACTTTCGAAGACTGACTCGAGCCCTTCTTTTGTGTCGTAGTCATGTCCACACCCATCCACCTACAAAAAGGTCTAGGCATACCTATTAACAGCCGCCTATTTCTCCCCCTCTTCCCCCCCCCCATGTATACACATTTTCGGTCAGGTTGGGGTTGGCTGACGTATCCTGTCTCGACAGTCCACCTCAGCACATCAATCGCTCGGCGTCGTCTATTTTTCTCGCGCACATTTTAATCGTCGTCTCCCCGGTCGATTGTCATTTCTTCGCTCTTGAGAGAACGACTTGGGACTCTCTCATTTCGTCTCGCTTCTCCGCATTAAATCGACCCTCGCCGGAGGCGGTACGACTTCTGATTGCATGAGTCAACTGCAAATAGTTGGAAAAATGATTTTGCACAATTGGGTGAAGAAAATCGAACGCAAGCAGTGCATGCATCTCATTGGCAACAGTAAGCTCCTCAGATTTTTGTTTAGGCGGCGCCATATTTAGTAAAATCCTTTATATTTCGGATAAGTGACATCAAAAATAATTGTACTTCTAAAGGCGGAGAAATTGGAAATTTAAAATAAATAACATTAAAAAAAATAATTACCTATATGAAGGGGTGAAAGCCAGAGTTGGATAAGTACTATTTTATTTAGTGAATTGAGAAAAAGAAGTTTTATCAGAAGTGTTATCATACGGTTCTGTTTACTTATCCAACTTGCGCTGCCCTCTGTCGGCGCGAAACAAAATATTTTTCTTACGTCACATTTTCTCCTTCGATAGTTTCACATGCAAAGATTGCATTTTTCACTTAACTCGAAAATTGAAAAAATCGGCTGTCTTTCGTTCATCCCGTCATATACTGAATTATCTTCATAAAATTCTGTGATTTTTGTAATTATTTAAAAATGAGAGATTGTTTTAAAAAGAGAGATTGGTTCTCTCCTTTCGTAGAATTTATTTTCGTAACTTTTGTGATGTTGGTTTATTTTTATTTTGTCCTGAATAAGTCTTTAAAATCACGAAATCTGGTCAGACTTTAAACGCTTTTGTCTGAGGAAGTATACGGCGCAGGTGTGCGAATGATAAAATGATTAAAAATAATGTGCAAAGATAACTAAAGAACTTTGGGATCTATTAAAACCAGCAAAGTCAGAACAATCAAAGGCCCAGAAACCGGGTCTCAAAGCGGCCTCCATCTTTAAATTTGATAATAAGCTTCAAATGCTGGTGACGTATTAGTGGCATTGACCAAGCACGCGCTAATGTAAGCGTGCTGGTGTTGGGTGCGTTTGTTACATGGAGCTAATTGGGCGAGTCAGCGCAATGGCAAGAAAGTGTTGCGCATTCTGGAAAGATTATGCGACCATAAATATGTACTCGAGAATTTCAAATGCGCTTGAGAGGGGTGCGTAGAACTGAATTCCTTGAGTCCACGCGATGTGAATTTCAAGAAAGTGCTGGTGATGTGGAAGATATGCTTGCAAATAGTACAATTGAAATTATTTAAGTATTTCACTTTAAGTGTGTTGACGGTGTGTCTCGAGTATAACTCATAAAGAGAACCTCCTGGGGGTTCTTACAGCAGAAATTGAAAATTACAGCTGAACCGACAGCAGAACCGTAGCGGGTTCTTTTCTGATAAGTCAAAAAATCTAAATTGTGAAAGTCTACGTCAAAATGAAAACGTCGCAGCACCGACAACATTTTGCAGTGCAGCATACCCCATCCCAAATCCCAAGTTTGACGAGGAAACAACAACTTATAGCATCTCTGAAAAATGCTATTGCTCATAATAAAAGAAGCCAACCGGGTCAATCCTATACTTTCGAATAATCTCATGACAAGGCGCCCTCATAAGACGATCGGACTCCATTTTAAAAGATGACCAAAAAATTTGTGACTGACATGCTGGGGGGGTGGGGGGAGGGCAACATTTCTCAGCGGGCGGATCTGACACGTAGCGGCTGTCTCCGGCTGTCTATGGCCGTCTCGCGCCTCTCAAGATCCCCAACTCACACACACACACACGCCCCGACAATGTCCTGCTTCGTCTCGGATGTGCGTGACTAAATTGACAAGGACGAGAGAGTTTTTTTAAGCAGCCAAAACACTGGCTGGGTATATAAGGGAAAAGGAGGTGGACACCCCTCCTCCCCCACCCCCCCACCTCCTTCCGACAACTTGCGCTCAGCTAGACTCGATTTGTCACGCCGAATCTCACCAGTTAAAAATGCATGACATTTTTTACGCACACCCAAAAAAAGGAAGAGCGGGGGGTTTAACGTTAAAGCGAGTGCAGTGTCGCTAAACTAACAATTCACAACGCGAAGATCACCTTGCTCGTGAGCGTTCAAAAATTCACTCGCGTGTGTGTGGAACGTTCGTTTGAGAATTTCTTGGGACGACATAATTTGATGACGGCTTAATTGCATTTTTTTTAGTAGTAGCTTATCAACACTCTGAGCGGCATTTGCCAATTGAAACGTCAACGCTTCACGTTCACGGAGGGATCTAGGTCCATCGAGAGAGATGTTACCTGTGCAATTAAATTTAGTAATAAAAATAGAACAGCAACTTTACGGTAAATTGTAATCCGTCGCCCTCGGCCCGATATCAATTTGAAGGCGGACAAGATTTAGATATGCATTATGCAAATAGGCAGGAACGTACTGTCTGCGAATTTGCATAGACGGTTTTAACAATCTGCTCGCCGACAAATGATTTCAGCAAAGTACTAACTTTAAAAAAATCAAAAAATATGGCATGTCTTGTTGATATGATTGTTGAAATAGGGTCGGCTTTCAGGCATCGATCTATATCGTCTGTCAACCATCAAATAATTTCCGGTGTGCTCTAGGAATGCGAAATACCTTTACCACTTGAGTATAATTAAAGCAGGTACAGGTGTATGGGTATAAAAATGCACGAAGCAAATTTAAATACAAACCAACATTACTAGTACTCGGTTCCGGGTAATCTGAGTAAATACGATGTTTCTCCTTTTATGAATTATTATCGAATTTACATTATTATCGAATTACAAGAAGGATGCCCGGCTTTGCCTGGGTTACAGTAACCACCAATGAAATAAAAAATTAATTGTTTAAATTTACCGGTTATTTTAGGTTTACACGATAACACGCGATAAACGCACACTATATATGAATCAATTAAAGATATCTATTTGATTATTTTATGGTTTTTAATATTGTTATTTTATTTTATTTTTATATTGAAAATATTATTCCGGTAATAGTATGTGGTATGGTGTGCTTGGTTGGAACTGTTATCTGGTTTGCTTGGTTGGAACTGTTATCTGGGGTGCTTGGTTGTCTCGTGAAATCGACGACGTCATGCTTTTGATGTGGAGACGCCATTTTTTTAAGTTTGAAGCGCAAGGGAGATTATCCAGAATTTGGTAATGGTTATTTTAATATGAAATATTGAAAATTGAGATCTGAAAAGTGATTGCTAGCGAGTTATGATGGTTTACTAAGCGTATGTTAATTTTTATGTCATTTCATTTATCTGTTCAAGAGTTAATCTCCGGACATGAAAATCCAATTCTTAGTTTTATAATATATCAGCCAAAATTAAACAGTTGGTACTTAATAATTACTACTTAATAATGAAATGCACTCTGACCGTGAGTAGAGGTAGAGCGTACAGTAGTTGTACTACACCTGCCAGATTTGATTGCGTCGTTCCGAGACCTCGTTTCCTTGTCATCTGTGTGCGACGTCAGTGGCTCTCAGAGACTTTTATCCATTCCCTCTATTAAATTCGATTTCACCCAAATGACGGCGTTCGATTTCGGGCTCGCGTGTACACAAATAGTTTAGAAGAGAATTTCATTTAAAAACAACTCACCATATTCCCTTGTGGACACACTTTTGTTTTCATTTCAGCACTCTAGGGCACTGTCTTGTCGGAACAGATCAACTGACAATTTTGTAGTGCCGGCTAATTGAGCCCTCAATTTGCGCACGCCGCAAAAGCTCCCCCCTGAGGCATTCCCGCATAGCGCACGCATCCCGGATCGGTGGCAGCTGGAGGAACTAAAAATCGATGGATGCGACAAACGACAGAGCAAGCGGAAGCGAAAGAGGCGCGAACGAGTGAACCGGAGTCAAGAGCGACCGCGACATTCCAACCATAAAGGGACCTTATCGATCGAGCCAGTGTCTCTCTCAATGCCACACCCTCCGCTCCCCAGTGCCCCTTCGTGTGTGTGTCACACAAGTGCTGCGGTTTCAGTCACACACCAAGCGGAGCCCAAAGGACCTCCGCGTCAAAAGGACGATGTGGGCGCGGTCGCATTTCCGCCGACACGTACCGCGCGTGCGCCGGCTCGTGCCAGTGGTTCAGCACGACATTGGCGACACGACGGCAGCGCACGCGTCACTGACGTCAGAGACGGTGTCGCGGAGCGCGTTAGGAATGCGCCATTGGTTGGTGGGCAGGTGAGCGCTCGCTCGCTGTGTCTCTCGATGTCTCCACCCTTCGGAGGAGCCGGCGTTCGACTGCTTTTGGCGACAGTCGCGTCTGACGAGGGAGGAGCGTGGTGGCGGCTGGCATGACGACACCAACGACACACGGTGGGGATCCGCATCAAAAACGGAGGCTCTGCCTACTTGGACAAGCTGTAGGGACCATTCGGTCGGGCTCTGTATGCCAAAGACTCGGGTCGCCTGACGTGACACTGAAAATCGAGGCACCCTTAATCAAGTTACCGAAGACGACTAATCCTTGGTGAAAATGAATCCTCTTCACCACCCCAATCTCCCCTCGCAAATGCGAAAACGTGGTTACTCGGTCAAATGTCTTCCTCAGTACAACTAACCACAATTAATAATGGGAGTTGTGTCCGGGACAGACCGGATGAAAAAGACGAACGAGAGTTGGCGATAACTCTTCTTAAAAATTAAACTAGAAAACCGTGGGAACTGACACTAGTTTAATTTTTTCATTTTAAATAATACAATAGTTTACTATTATTATATTAGAAGAGTTATCGCCAACTCTCGTTCGTCTTTTTCATCCGGTCTGTCCCGGACACAACCCCAATTATTGAGTATAACCCAGACGTTCTTCTTTCTAATCTAACCACAATTACTTCCACCGTACCATTCACCACCAATCTCAGCACCCCATGAGTAAGGCTGTCTTGCTTTCAACCCTAAATAACCGATAATTGAGGCGATCCTTCATGTAATCAAGATCGCAGCTCGAAGCAACCGTTATTTTCGTCCAGCAACTTCCAAAAGTTTAAATCTTGATGCCTTGAAACGCCAGAAAATTACAATTTGCCACTCGGATACAACCTCTACACTATCGTAATCAATCAACAAACTGCCATCGTAATGAAAAGTAAATTTGCAAGAAGACGCTTGATTTTTATTTGTTTTGCTGGAAAGTCGAGACTACTACATTCACATCAATCCTTTCGGAAATCCTCGATCCTTATCATATTACAAGAAGGGTGCCTGGCTTTGCCTGGGTTACAGTAACCACCAATGAAATAAAAAATTAATTGTTTAAATTTACCGGCTATTTTACGTTTACACGATAGCACACGATCAACGCAAAAGTAAAATATCAGTTATATTTACTTTAACGTTATCCTCTCGAGCACTCGATACTTGTCCATTGTTTCTTACCTTCTGCCTCTTTCTATATATTCCGGTTTTCGTTTACATTTTTGATATTTTGTAAAATTCGAATTTTCACGTGCTATACTATAAAAACGTCATGCATTAATGCCTCAACATGTTTTATTTTATATTTAAAAATTTGGGGGTTCAATCGTTTGCATTTATTGTTAAATTGGAAAAGAATCATTTTTTAAATATATATTTGATTCTTTTTATGTTTTTTAATATTGTTATTTTATTTTATTTTTATATTGAAAATATTATTCCGGTAATAGTATGTGGCATGATGTGCTTGGGTGGTTGGAACTATTATCTGGTTTATTTGGTTGTCTCGTGAAATCGATGACGTCATGCGTTTGATGTGGAGACGCAATTTTTTAAGTTTAAAGCGAAAGGGAGATTATCCAGAATTTGGTCTGGGTTATTTTAATATTAAATATTGAAAATTGACATCTGATATTCCGTCGATAGCGAATTATGATGGTGTACTAACGGTATGTTACATTTTATGCAATTTCATTGAGCCGTTCGAGAGTTAGTCTCCGGACAGGAAAATCAAAATATCTGTTTTATATTATAGGATATATACACATGTAATCGTCAAATTTTGTTAATTAAAATGTATACTCCTATTTTACGACCAAGGCTTCATTTTTGCAGTGTTGGTTGATACATTTTTAATTCTTTATGGGTCTCCTCAGAACCCTCTCAAAAATCGAAGAGCCACGTGGATGCACCTGAGATGAACAAAGGCGAGAAAACAAGGTCGGTGATCGCAGTTAGCCAAGGCACGCTTTCATGCCGTGACGCCCTTTTTCCTCTTCTCCCTCTCGCCCCTTCTGGTCGTTCTCATCCCCTTGTTTTTAGTGCATGTCGCTTCACCTCTCCCCCCCCCAAAAAAAAACCCCTGTATCCCGACCAAATATTTCCTCAAATATTCGAATAAAAGCGTTTGTTCCAAGACACTGGAACGAAATATGCGATTTCGGATATCAAAAACGAAATTGCTAGCTGTTTTGAAAACAAAAGGAGAGAGACTATCATTTTAAAAAAATATTTGAACATGCCACATAGAATGACTTTTAAAAATCCTTTTGAAATATTTTTGTTTAATCAGAATTGGATCATTTTGGAGGAAATAAATAATTGGCATTGATTTTTAAATATTTTAATTGGAAAATATTTCAATTCGCAAACGTTGTGGATCGTGGCATTCTCTCATTAAGATGCGGCCCGCGTCTCGTTTTAGTGTGCCGCAGATTGGCTCGAGCGCAGGTTCGTCCCGCACGCCCCCTACCTGTTCCGTGAAACACCCTCCAGTGGCGTTCGAGAATTTCAGGAGAGAGAGAGAGCGAAAGAGAGGCGGGGGTCTCTTGGACACGGAGCAATATATTAGCGTGTAGCCAGGTACGAATAAGGTATATGGAGGTGGTGGGAGGTGGCGACGACGCCGACAAAGCCATCGCCGTTGGGCCGACGGCGGCCATTCGGGTTATTCTTAAGAGCAGCAGCGGACCCCCGCGAACCTGGATTCGAGTAAATACCGCCAAATACCATTTGCTCTTCAATCCGCGTTCCCCGTTTGTCTCCGATTGTCCCGCGCCGACCAACAACACAACACAACAGAACATTGTGTGTGTGCTGCTGATGTTGTTCTGTTGTTGTTATTGCCGCTCTTGTTGTCGCTTTTCTCCCGGTCTCTCTCTCGCTAGAGCGCCGTCGGCCTCGGTCATTTTGTTCCGGCGAAATTATAAATTTCATTTAAGGATCTGCTGATTTGGCCTATGGTACTACATCAGCGAGACTATTCAGAAATCGGGGACTCGTAGAGTCGCTCATACAACTCTGAACGTGCTTCCTAAAGTCACGGCCAACGACCCAGCAGACCAGGAAGCAGAGATGCCACCATCAGAGAAATTCCACTCACCCTGTATGCACGCGTTATTGTATACATAGGCGACGGAGTCAAGGATATGGATGTGGAAGGGGGGTGGGGGAGGGTTTAATGTATCATTGAAATCGTTACATGTTGAGGGAGGTTACCACAGATGGTCCTGACATGGTCCTGAGACCAGGTGGTCATAGGATATTGAAATCAAGACGAGAATTTCTGCCATTGAGTACATTTCACGGCACAAACAAATCGAGATATCGTGACGGATTCGAACGTGGTGAAGCGTCCTCTAAGCTAAGGACTTTTTTCATTTTTGGGTTCGAATTCTGGCAATATTTCATAGAAAAACCAGGACAAGTGCATTTGGCTAGAGTGTGGTTTCAGGAGAATTTACATGTACGCACATTACAGTAATTTTGCGGTACAGTAATTTGCGCTTCCGATAGGTTATTTTTTAATTATTGATTATCGTAAAAGTATGGTGTGATGGTGCTTTCCATGTTTTTTTTTTGTTTCCAATCAACTGTAGTCCACCGCACTACAGGCCTTACGTCCCCCTCATAGTGCTTATGCACTGT
>JAQGBY010005775.1:0-14113 GCA_034698785.1 Mycogona germanica | reverse complement strand
ATTACTGCTTTTAAAACATGACGTGTCCCTACTCTCTTGTATTCATTAGACCAAACTGAAAGGTCTGTATAACACGGCAATGCAGGATGCCGAGAGTGAAGCCGAGTTACTGCGTCGAACTCTCGAAAAGCTTTCGGAGGTTCGTTCCATCCGCAGTGACCGAAGAATTCAGGCCAAAAACACAGGCAAGTTGTTTGGGCAACAGAACCAGAAACTGTATAGTAAGTATTCCTTTTTCAAACGTTCAACCCGAATGCGATCGAGATTGTTTTTAAAGTAACACGAGTATATGGTGGTAATAAGTTTGTCATCGGAATGGTCTTGTCTAGGAAAAGAAGATCGGATTTCACTACTCTTAACTTATTTCATCGGGCCAAATAAAAATCTATTTTTATATTGCTTTTTTAATTGCTGCATTTTTTGTTTTTAAGTTTACAACTTTATTTTACCAAAGTGAAGCTGATGAAGTTAAGGCATCTCAGACGGTTTCGCGATCTCGAATAATTCTAAACGTAAATGAGAGGAGCCGATGGTAGTAATTACTAAACAAAAATGAATGGCAGGACTACAATTATAACTCGGCAACGAAGATGAGTTAAACATGATGTTTAATCACGCTTCTATTAAAATTATGGAAAAATATGTAAAACGTTATTTAACTCATAAGTAACTTGCAATCATCGGTTAATTTGTAGATCTGCGATAAGTTTCGAAATTAGTCGAGTTTAGTTAATTTCAAATTAATCGCAATAACATTTGATTGCGATTTAATTAAGTTGTGATTCTGTTAAGAAGTCTGCTGTAAGGTTGTTCATTTTATTAATAACAAATTTGCATTTTCAAACATAAAAGAAATTAAATTTTCGCGTTAAAATTTCTATTGTGATCAAACACTGAAATTCACTTTCCTTTTCAGTCATTATTAAAAACTTGACGATTAATTATCTTACCCGACGACAATACTCACCGATACCTCAACCCCTCCACCCTCGTGCCCCTTGACAAATACAGTTACGCATTTCTCCTGAGACATTTATCATCCAGTCCGATCGCAAAATCGTGGTCATTTGAGGTTATCGTTACTGGTTGATTCGTGTTCGATGCTCACCATGTGCGCATTTTCTATCTCCTTTGTTCCTCGAGCAGATAGGCCAAAGGAGACGATTCGCCGCGGAGCTCTCATGAAGATGCTCCAGCACGACGCGCTCACTCTGCCTCTATGGATCGGTAAACTGAACGAGAAACCACCGCCGCTGTGTGGAGCTGTGCCGGCCGACAATTCCTACATAGCCAAGGTAGTGAAATAGTCGTACAGTTGAAACAGTAATGTGTTATTTAAACAGGAGGAATTTTGGTCGATTTTCTCCGGTCGTGTGAACTACGCGAATTTTTTGTTTTATTTCGCGTGGTTCACGCGGCCGCGGGAAAAAAATTCGAGTAGTTCACGCGACCGGAGAAGATCGCCTTTCATGCGACCAAGATCCTTAGGTTTAAATGGGCCATAAGAGAGAAAAAATTGGAGCCTGTTAAAATAGGACATGGTCATATTTGGCTTTAACTGATAGAAATTCAGCAAGCACAATTTGAGTTTTAACCTTATACTGCTGGTTGTCAGCACTTTTTTCACCTTTATTCAAGAGCAGATCTTATCAATCAACAAGATTTTTTTTCAATTGTAGATTGGCGCCATGGTGGCAGCCCTGGTCAAAGGCTCGGATGGCGACGAAAATTGGATTCTCGCAGAGGTCGTTCATTACAACCACAACACCAACAAGTGAGTCGTAATCGCATAATGATGCGATAGTCATTCATCATCCCTCACCAATCGTTGAATGGTAAAATTGTTCGATAGTATTGGATCGATTTTACCATTATAGTTTAGCTTGCCACTGTGTCCGCTGCAATTCGGAGCACTGACAAGTTATTTTTTAAATGAAATAAATCAAAATATTCTTTTCAGATACGAAGTCGATGACATTGACGAGGAGCAGAAGGAACGTCACACCCTGAGTCGACGACGAGTGGTTCCTTTGCCGCTGATGAGGGCCAATCCCGAAACTGATTCAGAGGCGCTATTCACTAAAGAAACTTTAGGTGAGCACCGTGTAATACGAGTTGGTATTGGTCATGCATGTCCAATCAAATATTTCCAGAGTGCAGAATCAGATAACTGGCAAGCAGCAAAATTTGTTTTTTAATAAAAATTTTGGGCCAATTCTGAAGATGTCTGAATTATTCTCAGTCAGAAGTACCAAGATTGGCATCCCAATTTTTTTAACTAGTTCCAACGAAGTCGACTTCCCGGTTAAATCAAATATGAATAACCGTTTCGATCATATTTCAGTGATGGCTCTATATCCCCAGACGACGTGTTTCTACCGCGCCATCGTTCACGAGTCTCCCGTTGGACCTCAAGACGAATATCAAGTTCTGTTTGAAGACTCTTCATACGCAGAAGGATATTCGCCGCCATTGAGTGTGGCGCAGAGATACGTCATCGCGTGCAAGGAGAGCCGAAAGAAGTGAGGAGGTACCACCAAAATATCGAGAAAAATCAGTGAGAGGTCTACTTCTTATTTTTTAAATTGGATTTTACTTATTATAACATTGTTGTATATACACGTATGTCGATTTGTATTTTTAAGCCTGTCCTATGTCTGTTAATAAAACCTAGAAGTCAAATCGAAACAGCAAATCGACTCTGCCCGATGAGGGTTGAACGCGCTAGCCCTGGAAAACGGTCCGATTCTTGAACCCTTTGTCGGCGTAGTCTGACGGCTCCTTTCGGTCAGAAACGGTGGGAAAATCCGGGTCACCCTAACGAGGAGCAAAACGTGATAAGCAGTTAACGTTTAACCTTGCCCAACAACAGCTCCGTCGTTTCTTAATTTTTTTAAATTCACTGTAGTGTATATCAAAACAGGAGTTTCTGTACCCCTCTCGGTGCTTAGGCACTATGTGAGTGGCACATTTTCACCAGTACCCGGGAATCGAACCCGGGACCGCCGAACCACAGTCAGTCACTAAACAAACTGCGCTACTACAAGTCGTTAACTCGAACTTGAGAACGTTACTCACAGGCACGGATCGTGTTCTTGAAATTTGCACGACAAAACCGCCTTTTCTGGTCCAATCCTAAAGTCAAAAAGAAAATATCACTATTTGATGCCGCCAACAAATTGAGATTTTAAATGAGTAGAACATCCTGAACAACCTAACAGAATATTCGGGGGAAATTTGAACGATTCTTTTCTTGACACCTGACATGTAAAACTCACATTCCAGCTCCTTCACACATTGAATTGAATTTACAGCAATATAGGTGTTGGCCCACATCACATTTAAATATAGACAAGTGGTCTAATAGAATATACAGTGATTTTCTATCATGTACTGTTTCAGAAGCGACTGTAGCTGACGTCATAGTTGAGGAATTATTCAATACTAATTGAATACGTACGCTTTCGTTATATTTCAGGAGGTAATAGCTCAAATAGCCGCCCGCAATCATGAAAAATATTTTGGGCACAACTGCTCTGTATGTGCCGGCCCTTTGCTCACCCTGCAAATGAAAAAATGAGAGCAAAAGAAATTATAAAATCATTTGAAAAACAAAATAGATTATCAGATATTGCACAAATTTATCCGAGCCGATGAAATTCTCTCCCATGCTCAAGAGATCATCAGATTAGGAGAAAAAAATCATCGGCGAGCTTAACATATTTGCCAAGAACCTTTATTTACATGCAGAATCGGCAATTTAGATTTGGCAAGGTTTCCAAAGAGTCGCACAATGTTTAGCGTCAACGTTATACCTAGTACCATCTTGCTTGAGGTCACATGGCATGTGACAAAACGTCGTTCATGGGAAACATTACCCGAATTGTCTTATCAGTCTGTCATCAGTCTGTGCCATTTCTTTTCGTTAAACCCACAATTAATTTTGTCAATCACCAGTTTGTAAACAAAAAATTTTCTCCAACGAGTTTTTTTATCGGTCAATACAAATCGTATGGTACGGTTTTCTCTCGATCACCCTGTAGATAACCTGTGTGTGACAACACGACTATACTCCCGACAGTCTCAAATGACCTTTAACTATAATTTGACCCGTTCAACACCAAATACTCACGAGTGTCGGTATGAGGGCGGTGAAAAGTTTGTCCAAGGGCCATCTGTAGAATCTCCTGATGGGATTCATCAACTCTTTGTGCAACTCGGGGATGTGCCGCGGTTCGTTGTGAGCCAGAACTTGATCCTTGAGCCACTGGTTCCTCCAGGCTCGTTCGGCATCGGTCATGCCACGCTTTCGTTCCATTTCAGCCTTCATGCGACCCTCGATGGCGATGGGCCTCACGCCCCCAGTTTCACTGGGGCCCTTTGGGACTCCCATATTCAACTTTTTGGATTTTAACTAATTAAATTGGTTTAAGATGTGGGGGAAGAAATTACGGGAACCACAAAAATATCGAACCAGATTCAATACCCTCTGTCGGAGAGCCAGGGCAGGCCCAAAAATTGGATAATGACGTCATTCTATATAATTTTGTTTTTGTTATTTAAATACAAACCTTGACAACAATTGACACTGTTTTAAGAATTGGTCAACATGATAATTTCAACGACTTGAACAATTTTTAAAATATTCCTTAGTTCAACAATTATTTTGAATTATTAGTATCCCTCATAATCGTGACGTCAACACAGAAGTAACAACGCGTTTCGTAGGCAGCGGATGAATTTATTGGCATTGCTGTAGGACTTCATGTCGGCCCAAGTGCAATTTTATTTTAATTGTCTAAAAATAATGAAATAAATCTGAACTTCAATTATTAAATTATTTAAATAATTGTATATATTGATATATTTGTTTACTTACATTTGATTGATATTTGCGATTATACTACCTTTTTAAACTATTTGTGCCGACATGTAACGGGAAACTCTCATAATGTTTAGCTACAGCGCTGTCATGCAGTTCATTTTTATGGTTGGATTTAAGGCAGTGGGCACGCATTTCTAATCGCGTTGAAAGTTGTAATTTAATCGGTTTAATAATTGTTCAGCGCGGTTAAACACAAGCAGGAACATTCCCTCCGTCCAATAATTTTGTCACCGCTTTCATCTGTCTGCACGTACACTCGCCATGGAGGTAAAAATCTTAAACGCCGCGCCGAGTACATGGTGGGGGGGGGTTATGCTTTCGAAGTCTTTTAAGGTGGGGCGCGTTTCAATTATCACTAGAAGGCACGGCAAATTCGTGAGTTGTACCCCGAAAAGGAGGACGCACCCAATTCAAAGCCCTTTAACCAATACCGACTGCGTAAGTGGCCAACACGTACTGTACATGTACAAGAAAGACACCTTCGGGGCATAATCCAATATTTGATTCATCATCTTTGCAACTGTGGCATGTCCGAATAGTGATTGTATAATTCATGAGACTGTCACTGATTTTAATCATTTCGAGACCTTCATTGGTATTGGATATTATAGATGCCGGTTATGAGAACCGATGTTCCTTTCCGAGGTGAATGTTTAACTAGGTGGCGGCTAATTAGCTTCCTACAGTACAATGTAGGTTAAGTATACAGATAATTTAAACATCACGCTATTTCCTCGTTCGATACTAATGGCAGTTTTGTTCGCAGAAACAAACCGAAATCACCAAGCACCAAGAGGGGTACAGAAACTCCTGTAGTTATAAGTGTATATCCTTCTTCCCTAGAAGTATTAACGACTGGAACAGCCTCCCCCAGGAACTAGTACAATCCCCTTCCCCTCTCCACATTTAAATCCCGGCAGCTGGTTGTACGCGTGTGGTCAATCTGTTCCAAACTTAACTAAACCCTTACTACTTTGTCTAAAATCAATTACAAATTGTCTCAATCTTAAATTGTAGGTCAGCTTAGGTCAACAAATTTGATCGATCGAAACCAATTATTGGCAAAATTGTCGGCTAGATCCGCTAAAAGAGGAATCTGAGGATTAGATTAATCTCAGGTTTCATAGGAATCCGGAAACAGGATGTCAATCGTTCCCTGGTGACTTTCTCGGTGACTTTCTATAACCCGTTTCATGCGCATTGAATTACAATCCATTTTAATATTAATACGCTGGACAATGATGGGGACAAATGCCAGCATTTGCTAAACTCAAATAAGCTGTATTCTAAAATAAAATGGAAGTTGTGTCGGGGACAGCGACGGACGAGAAAGACGAGCAATCGAAAAATGAATCTAACAATCTAAGAACGAACAATGAATTTTTGCATAATCGAGACGTCCTATTTCTATTATTTCACCTTCACGAAGAGCTCGGGGCTAAGTTGAAGACTTTGTGTAAATCTACCTCACCTTGAAGATCAAGGATCGTGAATCCGCTGGAGGCTCAGAAAAAATTAGATTGAGACGATTATCTGAAGACCACTTTAATCTTTATTAGGTTGAACATGAAGTGTGCGCATTTTTGGATCAGCTTGGAAAAATGAAAATCTTTGAAAAATATTTCAGGAATACAATACAGAGTGGTGCAATTTTAGTTAGTGACAGTCCTTCTTTCCTTTGTCGTCAAGATTTTTGATGCCTTTTGTCATGGTTTTAAGAAAATATTGAATTGATTCTTGAGTACGGTCAGTAGTGATTGCGAAATTTATTAGGGACAACAAATCTTGCGCTACTGTTTAGAAACTGACCTCAATAGACGAAAATGTTAGCATCTCAAGCAGCGAATGGAACAGAGGGGAACCTTATTGTCATTTCGAGCGTTGCTAGTTTCTAGTTAAATATTCATAAGCGATGTTTTGGTTTAGCATTCAAGTTAACATATTAGCTTATTCATGTTTTAAGGTATAGGTTTAGGGGGTGTTTTGGTTTAGAATTGGCGAATTTTTGAGTTCCACGTTCCTTCACAATATTTATGATATCGAACTTGACCTTTGCTTTTTGAAACGCTTTGTTTATTTCGGCTAAATGACATCTGAACTCTCCAGTAGAATTGGGAGTTCTCATGTGATCATTTTCCGACATCAATGAGCAATCGTTATAGGAATCCAATCCAATGTTTCGAGGGATATCTACATCTCCTGTTTTTGCAGCTGGCACGTTAAAATCCTATACGTGCAATTCCGAAATGCCCTTTCGCTCGTCAAAAACCATAAATGCTCTTTCTATTTTAAAGGTTGAAGTAATCGGTGCGTCGAACCAGAAGCCGGTCGTCAATCTTTCAAATGTGAGTGAAACGAAATTAAATCAGTTTTTCGTCAAGGGTCAATTAAATTGCAGTATTTAAGAAGGGCATTATTAAATTAATCAGGGTCCATATTAATTGTGAAATATTTACGAATGCTTAGGTAAAGGTCAAGGCCACGATTGCAGACATCAAAAAGGAAATCGAAAAGAAAAGTAAGTTTGAGAAAGTAATGGAATTTATGGACCAAGTTGTTCTTCATTTTTTTTCTTCTTAATTAGTGTTTTTATTATTGTTGGTTCTATTCGAGCTTGAAACCATATTAGGATATATTTTCAGCAGTTCAGTAGGATTTTTGTGGTTTAAGAATTGTAGTAACATATGGTTCGTGAATGTCATTAGAGGAAATTATAATTTAAAGTTAAACTATCAACTTTTCCATTTTGTTCAATTTTTTCTAGAACCTCACCTATATGTTGATCGTCAGGCTCTCAAGCTGGACCCGAGTAAGTGGCCATGAATCAGAAATTTCCGAAGTACGATAATCACAATAACAACATCCTTTGGTTCGATTGATTGAAATTTTTGAATTTTTCTTTAGAGGGAAAAGCGCTCCACGACAAAGATACGTTAGAGACGCTCGGTGTACAATCCGGTGGGAAATTATACTTCAAGGATTTAGGACCGCAAATTGGATGGAGCACAGTTAGTGTTTATTAATCATTTGGTTCGGGATTGTATTTGAGACCATTGGTGGCAATGTGCTCCCTCACATAGTGCCTAAGCACCAAGAGGGGTACAGAAACTCCTGTGTCACTTCAGTAAATTAAAAAAAAAATAGCTTCAGGAATCTTCAAATAAATAAAAATTTATTTCAATACTTTTCATGCTTGGTGCAGTCAAGTTTGCGAAAGGTTAATCGATAACCGAGTGTTTTTAATCGACAGTTGAAAATACTTTTGGTGTCTCATGCACACTGTCATCTTTTTGTTAGGATTTATTTAATTTGATGATTTCCAACAGGTGTTCTTAATCGAATATTCGGGTCCGCTGCTAGTGTATCTGTGGATGTACAGCCGACCATTTCTCTTCTATGGATCAGGCGCGTCCGAATTGCAGGTGTCCAACGTTGTCAAGTAAGATACCTGCCCGACACTCTGAACTGGCAACATTTATACTGTTCTTCTCGTTCATTCAGCCGCGGATGGTGGGTCGAGCGGCTGATCAGTCGAAACTGAGTGGTTTATTCGGAATCGCCCTTCTATCAGTAGCACATGTTTAGTAACACTGTATTCAGGGACTTTTGTTGTAGCAGGCACCCAGGGATTTAGAAATATTACAGCTAGAAAGTAACCCCAGTCGGCCCAGAGTAGATTCCGAGTACTGCCCTATGGAATTAAATACTGAATATTAATGTCCATCCAACCCAGTATTTCAGATTGGGATCTGGGATTCTTGATTCGAATGCCGATCCGGGTGAGATTAAATTAAAATATCGTTCACTAGGTGTGGGTGCTTGAACTTTTATCCTATGGCTGATCCGAAAATGGCTGATTAGTTCTCATTTATATGTACACAATGAAAATTGACGAACTCTATGCATTTTTTAAAAAAAAGTATTGCGGCTCTGTGTTGGACTGCCCACTACGCCAAAAGACTCTTGGAAACCATATTTGTGCATAGATTTTCTCACGGAACGATGCCCATTCGCAATCTTTTCAAGGTAAGGAGGTCATTATGACCGTTTTTGGATCTAATTGTAAATAGAAGTCAACAACCAAGTGAAATATGAGTATAAAGTAAAATGAATAAAACCACGGTTGTCATTCCACATTCACTCTTTTCAGAACTGTTCATATTATTGGGGATTTGCTGCTTACGTTGCGTACTACTTAAATCATCCCTTGTATACCGAACCAAGTAAGTTGATCGATGCCCAATTTAAATATGCTGGAAATCGAATTTGTTCTTTTGTTCATTATCGGTGAACCTATTTAACAAACATTTTTTTTATTGAAACATTCTTACCAATATCCGTTTCACTTTTTTCCTCTAGTTTTTGGAAATACCCAAGTTCACTTGGGACTGGCTGGCTTCATCGTACGTTTTATTGCATACTCAAGAAAATAATGTGATTTGTTGATTTAGTATTTTGTAATTTCACCTTTCTCGTCGTATTAGTAATATCTCCTCGAAATCTTTGCAGTTGTGTGAGCTTGGAAATCTCAGCTGTCACGTTGCCTTTCGCAACCTTCGCCCAGCAGGTACAGTTATTATTCTTACTAGGTTGTTCATAATTTCAACTTTTATTCTTTTTATTTATAGATTTTTTTTCTCGTTGCACAGGATCTAAGGAGCGAAAAATTCCCCACGCCACCTACAATCCGTTCACGTTGCTATTCAATTTTGTGTCGTGCCCAAACTACACGTACGAAGTCGGCGCATGGCTGTCTTTCACAGTGATGACCCAGTGTTTGCCAGGTAACTCTTTTCGAATACCGTCAATTCATTTGCGAGTTAGTTTTTCCCCATTCCTTATTTATTTTGCAATTTTGTATTCTACAATTTTGGTCGCTCCTGTTAATCACCTACCTCGATAGGGGATAAGGAGAGACCTTAATCCCTCTCTTTCTTGCTAAGAGAGAGAGGCGAAGATTGGCTTGGGACCGCTTTAGTCGTTCCCCCAGTTCGTGTCCAGCGAATTTCATTTTAATTTACTCATTTTTGTTTCAATTAATTTTTATATTTGAAGCTGGTCTATTCGCTGCGGCCGGATTCTACCAGATGGCGGTGTGGGCCCTCGCCAAGCATCGCAACTACAAAAAGGAATTCTCCAAGTATCCGCGCAGCCGAAAGGCCATTGTGCCGTTCATACTGTGAGCGACGAGGATAGAGCTTGGGACGTCGCAGCTGTATCGTCTAATCGGTGTGAGCCGAAGTCGTGTTTCCGGGAAACACGATGGTTGGACAGAGATGCGGAGGAATATTAATTTTAACATTTGTTTACCACGCACTCACACAAACAAACATTCTTAATGTCTAACTCGGATCCCTTTATCTTTGGTTGTCTAATTGTTGCCGGACTCAATTATGGAGCCGTCTGTGTTTTTGATTTAACTCGTGTTTTCAACGGGTCTCTTCCATTCCATGAATATTTGCTCTAAAATCGATCTGAGTAATTGTCTCTGAACTGTTTTCTGATTTCGCCATTAGCGACAAAAGTAAGGAGACATTTTTCTCTGACGCCTCGCTGGTTCAAAATAGAATTTTTTCGTCAAGGAAACGGGACCGTTCCACTCTGTTACGTGTTTTCCCACCAAGTAGCAAATGGAAACTAGAAACGTCAATTTATTGTAAAGGAAAATTTTAACTTAAAGTACTTCAAATATCTATCAATGTAAACATGTCAAGAGTTAGATCGGAATGCAGTTTCATTTTTTTTAAAACATGATATGGCATGTTTATTTAAAAGTTTATTTTTCGTTTTTATTTGTATTTAAGAAACTAGGTTTGTTGTACATGAATTTTTGAAATGGGGGAATCAAGTCGGAAGGTGTTCAATCATTGATTTAACCAAAAATGTTACTGTAGTATTATGGTGTTTGAAGCTGCTTTTTATTTAATGTTCTAATAAAATAAAAACAAAATTTCTTTTGTTTTCTACGTTGTCTATTTATATAAATTTGCGAGTCCTTGTGTTAAATACAGATGACTTAATTTCTAGCGTGGCGTTCACCAGTTTGTCAATCTCTGTTTTGAAAGATGTAATAATGGTAAACGCCACCAGCTGGATCTGCTTAGAGTCGCAGTGGACGTGACCTAGGCTAATGCCTAGGCTTATTAGCATAAGCAAAGCTGATTTTTGGAAGCATCCCGTTACGCAAATGACTTCTGCGATCTAACTGTTCGAATCTTTGCACTATATCTTGATACAAAATGGGCGATAGTCTAAATGGCCTATCGGTGGTGATTGGATAAGCTGGGACATTTATCGATAACACTCAATTTATCGATAGTGCTTTGCAACAATCGCGCATGCCAAGAACAAGAAAATTGAAGAAATAATTAAAATTAAAATGGCGACTATCAGAGACCTACGCTCCGTTTCATCACGGGAAACTTTTCGATAAATCGGGTGATCAAGTTGTTATTTCTTCTGTTTTCGTTTGGAAAATCGCCCAATATTCATCGATTCTGATTCCTGAAGTGTTCGCGTGTGAACCCAGAGGACGAAGTGGACACTGAAAAAACGAAAATAAATCTTGAGTAGGCCTACGATGATTGTCCATTTTGAAATTTGCAAGTGTCATTCCGTGATTTTCTAATCAAGTGACTGTCGCTCGCGTACAACAGTTCCTGCGTTTCTCCGCTCGTGGAATCTCGCAATTTTTGAGAAACTCTCGGGGTTGCGGTCCAGCATTTGGAAGCGGAATAGTCCTGTGAAATACTCCCGTGAGTATCGCCAGATTTCATATTTTGATGTATTTTTTAAAGTTGGTTACAAGGCCCATGCTACGATTACCGCTTTTATGTTCCATGCGCACCTAGTTGGCATTTCTGGAAGCTTGTCTTTCCTATTCCAATGTTCAGGTAACGTCTCCCATGTCCGCTAGGAGCGTGGCAGTGCACATATTAAATAGTGTGGTGGTTCTAGCCTTGATCCGAATTCGTGAACTCGTTCACAAATTTCTGCGACCTGACACACTTCCTGGATAATTTGTTTCAAATATTGATGTCATCATCACACGCAGACTCGTATTATTTATCTCGTGAACGCCGACCTCCAAATTATTTTTGCCAGGGTCGCGTTTTCCGTGTCGAGGCCAGGCCAAGGTGGATGGGGCTAAGCGAGAGCCGTAGTCGTGTTGCCGCACAATAGCCTATTACAAAAACATGACTTAATGCAGAATCTCTCGATTCAATCCAAAAATTGCTGTCTGGAAATATCGTTTTTAATTCCCTGAACAAGTGCGTATTGAAACGACTACTGTACTATGTACAAATGCTCTTTTTCATGCTTGGTCTACCGTGCATCTACTTATGTTGATTACGGCCACTATCTAAATAAAAAATATAAATTACAATTTCAATATGTACCCGCAAGCAGCCCCCCAAAGTGGGGGTGGGGGCTATGACGGGAGTAGAGACCAGTTATGGCAAAGATGGAATGTCCTATTTTAACAGGTTCTGGATTAGAGACTGTCAGGCGATTCCACTATACATACTCTGAGGAAGTAGAAGTTTAAGTAAGAGTCAGATTTACATCGTGGTTCAATAAACATTCTAGTGTATCCCATTCTTTTGCACCTGATAAGAGCTGGACAAACAATTCCTCTAACATTGACATTACAATCTCTTCAAAATTCTGACCAGAAACCCTAAACTAATTATTTTCTCCGATCTTCCAACAACTCCCATTCCAATATTGACAGCATGTCTATGACACTAGTGGTCCGTTCGACCAAATCTACAGCTAACAAATTTAGCAGCTCGACGCAGGATCATTTCAATTTCCACCTATAAGCCCCACCTGGTGAGGATCCCAAATTGAGCTGCTGTATTCGAGCGAGGGTCTGACCAAGAAAAGGTAGGCCACTGACTTAACTATACTTGGGGATCCAGATATATCGAGTGGCCTAGTGGTTAGCGTGCTTGCCTTCCTATGCCAGTGATCGCCGGTTCAATCCCGGCCGACACTTTCGGAATTTTTCGGGCGACAGAAATTCCAACGTACGCCTTCTTTCTGAATGAAAGTTAAGAAAAACAACGCCTTAAAGATCCTTATCTAGGGTCGGATTTAGGCTAGACAAATTATAACAGTTAACCTCCTCAACAAACATTTCCGAAAAACTCCCAGGATCGATCCAAGTGAGGTGAGGGTTCACGTTGGTGACGTCAGTGATTTTCTGTGTACGACACAAGCGAATCAAAAACTAAACACGTGATCGCGAAGGAACAACTTTATTTCGTTGACCGCGGGAAGAGGGATTTTTTTCCAGAAGGTCTTGCCAATTCCATTACTTCGAAATCGTGGGCTAAAAAGTCTGATTTTCAATGTTATAAATATATTAGTCATCCTCCAAACCAGATTGTCAGCAGTACAAGTATCTGGGTCTGCATATAACGGCATACACCCTTTTAAATTTGAGACATCAAATTCAAAAGGGGTGCCCAAGTTAAGGAATGTTTGTTAACCCTTTAACCAGCCAAGACGACTATAAACGTTTACGCCAATCCGCATACCACCGGCAATGACGACATAACGCGTTTCCACTTTTCAAAAAAATCGTGGCAAAAATCTACCAATCACAGAGAAAGGCAAAGCACATGATTGGATAGAGCCCCCTCTGGACATTTCGCTTAATTTAGGCTGTCCTAGGAAAGGGGTCTCTTTTACTTCTATTTCGAAAGAATGCGCATGAAGGAATTTCTCTCGCCCGAAAAATTCCGATGGTGTCAGCTGGGGTGCCCAAGTAAAGTTACTGTTTCTCCTTGGTCTGACTCTTGATTGAACTGCAGTCCTCGGGGACCGGATTACCGTGCTCGCCGGTATTCAAAATATCGTTCGGCCAAAACAATGAAAGGGAAGGGGATGACCCGTTTAGTTGACGTTGCGCGATACTAGGAGGTTGCAATGGAGCACGTCCAAAAAAGGAATAATTCTGGAACCCGTAAAGGCGGACTGGGGAATGTCGAAGGCTTACGGTCAGTCAGTCACAGAACAAAGTTGAGTTCGCCGGTCACCTTCTTGCTCTGTGCGTTCGACGTCCACGTAACCACCGTTTCAGGTTCCACAATTATTCCACGTGGGAGAGACTAGTGAAATTCTTCAGACGTTATTACATTACAATTACAATTACAATATGTACCCGCAAGCAGCCCCCAAGAGAGGGGCCTATGGCGGGGGTCGAACGACCAGTTGTAT